>JAZHYW010024457.1:0-122466 GCA_037355805.1 Ixodes ricinus | reverse complement strand
ATATTGAATAATATATTATCCTTCCAGTTGTGTACTTGCGTACGTCCTACAACGCATATGCGAGTGTTTTGCTGCGGTGAGTGACTGCCTTTTTTCTCCCATCTTTTCTGTTGTTTGACCCGAAGAAAATGACACAACGTTATGAGTATCGCAAACGTCCAAGACGATTTCATAACTGCAATCTTCTTTATAGCGCCGCGAAAAGCTTCTGGGAGAACGATTGCTTATAAAATATAATTCAAAAATACACCTAAAACAGGACACGATAGAATGACTTTTATCGTAGTCTGACTCGAAGAGTTCTTTGTATATATATAAGCAAACGGCTTATAAAGTACCATCCAAATGTTGTTGTTGTTGCTTTTTCACGTTCTATATTTTAATGTAACATGAATGCGCGGATTGAGGGTCAGATGCAGTTTCGAATTTCGCACGTGCGGTTCGGATATAAAGTCTGCAGATGCGAATCAGATACGGATGATCAAGTCATTATCCTGGTTAATAAAAAGGCTTTGTTGCATGTTTAGAGACCCTTTATAGTGAACCTTACTTAGAAATGAAAGGACACGTTCATCGGGACAAGTGAAATTAAGCTTATATCGCTATGAAAAACCCTGAGATACTGATAGATGAAGTAATGGACAAGAAAAGACAGAATGTCAAACGCATCTGGGTTTATTCCTTAGAAAACTGCAATATATAGGCGTCCACACGGACAGGAAAGGAGTAGAGAGAAGACATGCCTCCGCGAAGCTTTGACGGAACTCAACCGGACAGACTGACCTCCAACTTAGACACCGCACCGGCAGCAGACATCGGCCGTTGGTTGAGTTCCGTCAAAACTTTGAGACGTCGTGTGTTTTGTCTTACCCCTTCCTGTCCGTGTGGACGCCTAGATAGTGCGGTTCCCGTGCGAATAAAGCCCAGTGGTGCGTTAAAAATTGTGTCGTATTGCTTGTTAATTTATTTCTCCGTAATTCCGGGTTTTGATTATGATGTTTTCAAATCAATTCACCTGCATGCTTTCGCTTTTTACGAAGCTTATGTGTCGTTTAAGTAACCAAACTTGCTCTGCAGCCACGTCAAGTTCGTCCTAGTGTTTCAGAATATTAGTTTTACGTAGAGACATTAATTTTTTTTAAAGTAGGCTAGAAATACTGGTACCCAATTATAGATCAATACTGCTATCATATCAGGAACGTACTGACACGCTATTTTAAAATAAAAATAATAAACAGGAACTATTTTGGGTTACGAATTTGACATGGCAGATTAACCTGTCAGGTGTTTGCTCTTTGTATGGGAAGGTACTTTAGAGTTGTTATAAATATGAATACTGTTCATGTTAAGGCCCACACACTGGCATTGGACTATAAGCAACTGAGACAATACCGGCTTTTAAGCCTCATGGAAAGGCTTATGACCAGTTTCTTTCTCGGGTCATGTGACCAAAAAACGAATGTTTTATTTTTGATCTGTTGAATTCAACAACGTTTAATCCTTCGTCAATCTGCCGCTATTTTTTTCTTTTTTTGCGGTTGTTACTTTTTTATGTTATACGTAAAACTCTTTATTTCTGCTCAAGAAACCCAGTTGATAGCAGTCAATATTACTTAACGAATAGCAAAATGTAAAACACCGAAAAATATTCCTTTCAACTCAGTATTTGTAGATGCCTTATATCATAGCCGCGCCGCTCGCTAGTCGACTGACTGTTTAAATTTTGAACCAATTCATCATGCCCTAAGAATAGCGATTCTGGAAGCACTGTGTTCTGACTTGATTCAAATAAGTTAAAATGAACCGGATCTTTCAAAGGTGGACGTAACATTGGGGGTTCTCTTTGATCCTCCAGAGGTTGAAACATCAAAGCCTTATTAGACTCAAGCTTCTGCGAATTTGATTGGCGACAATCTTGATTATGTATCGTTTGAAGCAAAATAAGGCACTCACTATAGTGTGGCCTGCTCCGCGTTAACAAGATGTTCCAGATATAGGATTTCCGCTATAACAAAAAAGATACACCGATTTCCAGAGTGAGCTAGAAACACGGAACTAAAGGAAACTTCCCAAAGCCGTCGCCTAATAAACTCTTGTCACAGAAGGTTGAAGAAACGCAGCACGTGGAAAATCCCGGACATACGTTGCGGCTTTAGCTGATGAGAACGTGAACGAACTAAATCATGAAGTAAAAATGCTTGAACATAATTAGCCATGTACTGTGACTCTTAAGTTGTCATTACGCTTGGTTCGGTGTCTCCAATGACGTCTACATAAACAAGTCTCGTGTCATGATTACGATGCTTGATATTCCTGGTCCCTCATTAATCAAACTGAGTGAAATATTTAATGAGCTAGGTCCGGTATCGCATTAAAAAGTTTCAGGTTACATCGACTATTTGTTTTCGCAAAACGTTTCAAATCGTTCATCTCTTCAAAAGCACCAAACAGCTTCCTCGGGCATATCGCTTATTTAAGAGATTCCCTAAAAACATACTATCCCTTAAGAGGTATATTTGATTTATCGTCATTGAACGGTCTAGCCAGGATCAATTCCCTTTCCTTGGAAAATAAATTAAAGAAAGGCTCTTTTTAATTAACAAGAAAGCAGCACGACGATCTCCCATTTTTCTGGAGGTAAAGCATTTGCGAAAGGTGCTTTGACGAGTTCTTGAGATGCACGGTTTTGGAAATTTCCCATGGGACACGCATTGCAGTTCGAGACCGAAGGAGCCCACTCAAAACCATTCTAAGGCAAACTTTCCAAGTGTCATCTAAGCTAAAGAAAAAGCTAACGAAAGCAGCTTTGTTAACTTTTCTATGAGACGTCAACCTTGGTTTTATTGAAACAAAAACCACTAACGTAAATAGAAAAGCCCAATTAAAAAAGTAATTCAACCGGTCTTTCTCACGAGCAGGAGTAAAGCTAGGCATTTTGACAGTCTACCCTCCACATAGAGCGCGGAATAATAGCAGCACTAAAAAAAAACGCATTTTGCGGCGAATTGCAGTGTCTGTCACTCACAGGAAGATGATTCAACGCTACACAGTTTGCAGCCATGGCAGTTTTATATAAGCTCTCGAGTCAGACAGCATGACCCGAAAAAGAAGAAAGGTACACTTCGTGCGAAAATATGGTGTCTTTTCTTCCATATAATGTCCCCAGTGTGACTGGTGACTTTAAGTCTATTCAATAGAGTTGTTTCTGGACACCATGATTTGTTACGTTCCTTTAACTATTCCCCCAAATAAAGAAATAAACAAAATTAAGGACCAGTTGGGTAAACATAGTGAAACGGGAATAGCGCAATGAAATGAAGACTATATACGGAGCGCACGTTCGTCTGCTTTTTGCATGGGGGTCGCCATGACGTCAGAACGCCAAGCTCCTATTGGCTGATTGAAAAACGTAGTGGATAGACCTCAAGCCATCCGGAATTTAGGTCTACTCACTATAGTTCCAATCAAAGTCAGTCGAAACTCGATGCCGTTCTGACGTCACCAAAACCTTTGCGCAAGAACCAGCCGACTTGCTCGCCGCATAGTCGCAAACAGCCCAAGTTAAGAAACGCAGAGCGGGGCCAGCCCCAAGGATATCATCATCGCCATGCAGCCAATCAGGTCGCGGCATTCACCGAAAAGAGCGCATCACGAAAGCATGCTGCGTGAAACTGGTCGTTGAGTATGCGTAGAGCGAATCGCCTGCTTCTAGCGTTGGAGATGCGGTTACGTCAGAACGACGCCGAGTTCTGATTGGCTTTGATTAGGGGGATAGTGGGTATACCGCAATGCTAGATGACTTGAGGCCTACCCACTATTTTACTTTTCCAATCAGCCAATAAGAGCTCGGAGTTATGTGACATCATCGCAACCCCTGAGCAAGAAGCAGAGGAACGTGCGCTCCGTATATGCCTTGTTTGGGGCACTGTTTGTGGTTCGCTATCTTTTATAGTCACTGACATGTTATGAAGAGTAGGGTTTGGTTTACTATGTTCGTGCTTCTTGCATCGTGATTGGTCTTTCCACTTTGTTATCGGGTAATGCCTCGGTCTCACTGGTTGGCAAGCGATGATCAGAGGCTGAGGACTCAAACGCCCTGCGTTTCTAGAGCTGTCGTAGACTCTAGAACGCAATGTCTTAAGTCTACATTCTGAACTTCAGTTGTTGTTGTTGTTTTTTCATGCGTCAGTGATCTGTACCATTAAATAGCCATGCTCGCATGGTACAGCGGGATAGCTATGACCTCTCACAATCTCATGTAGTTATGAAAGATAGTGCCCGGATACGCGCAACATTTCCACCAAATAAGCTATGGTTGCGAGATGAACGCGTTGCTCAACCATGAGCCGCGAAGCACTGAAATCATTTATCGCACTAGCATAGTCTAAATGTTTAGGCCTGCAAAGTACCAAAAAAAAAGAAAACGGCCCGGTGCTCCTACCATGTTTGCTTTGAGAGATATTCAAGAATCAAGGCAGGACAACAAATGAATTTTGTCTTTCCTGGACGCCGGGATCAGAGAAATAGCAACAGGCTTTGTCTCGCAAAAATGGGCAGCAAGACAAACAAAAAGATCACGCGACAGAAGAAAGCCATTGCCAAAAGTAAAACTTCCTAAACACCAAGGATCGGACAAGCAGCACTACTTCCACCCACGTAAGCAACGGCAGCTGATCATGTGCAACTTGCTTTAGCAAGTCTACCTCAAGTTCGCAGGACGGTACATCTGTGGAATTAAAAGGCTCTAAAATAGCATAGCGTTTTGCATCTACTACGTGCTATGCACAAAGTGTTTCCTTCCAAGGGTTCCATCGAAGGTCATCAAAGTTTTTTTCACCAACATAAAACACTAAAATAGTTCCTCGAGAATAACCAGAACTTACAACGACGACGTTTTCTTTCTGTTAATCCCACGTAAAAAATACAACTTGAAAAGTGTGTTTTGCGCAGATGTACCCGGATACGCACATTTCCCGTAATGTACACCCAATAAACATTGCAGCTCAAAAGTTAAACAAAGTAACAACCAGAACAAACACGCAGGACATATTACAACAAAGTTTCTTTAACAGAACGAAAAGTGTAAGGAAACCAGGGCCCACTTACTGACCTTTCTGTCGGCCGCAAACGGAATCAGGCAGACGCTCTGTCTGCCGTCCCCTCCCATGGCACCTGCGATGCTGTACCTCACACTCCTCGTAACTCCTCCCACCTGGGGTACCTGAAGGTTCATCGCAACTTGGTCGCGCCGTCGACGCAAGAACCGCACGAAAAAGCACCGGCCACGGCTCCGAAAGTGACACCTGGTGCCAACACCCCGACGAGACACCTGGGGGTCGGGACAGGTCTTCCCGCGGACACGTCTGAAGTCTTGTAATCCATGCCGTCACTGATCTACGCCCAAGGAAATGATGACGGTTCGGAGTTACGACCAGAAGCACAGCGCATCCGCTTGGGGTTCGACTCTACTCTGGTCTGGGGCTCTCTGGAGCTCGAACCTCGGTCGGCGGGTCTAGGGAAAGAGGGGAAAATGGGGAAAAGGGCAAAGGAGGAGAGGGGGATCGATAGGGAACTTGCGGAGTGGATAAAGGTGTGTGCGTGCGGCGACGTCTGTGGCTCTTGAGCGCTGTGGAGCGCGGCCGGACAGGTTGCCCGTCCGCTGCACCGATGGGACGTATCTCCGGATTGTGTAACACTTCGCTTATAATCACATTTTTTATTATTATTATTCTTGCCCGTTGCGCGCGCCCGCTCGTTTTGTTCATTTTGTTTTAGCTGTCTAATTGTGAAGCTCCGGAGTTTGAGGAATTCAGGGATCAGTGCGGATGTATCTTATGGGTTCTGACAGCGGCAGGAGGAATAAAAAGAAAAACGGGATTTGTAATCACAGATGGTGTGTTACGACCCGTAACGCTGCGTAATGAGCTGCTGTTTTTGTTGTTGTTGTTGTTGTTTTATTTTGTTTTTATGTGTTTGGATTGTTCGTAGTTTGCGTGGTTGCGGTGTATACGTCTGCTTTTTGTGTGTTTCTTTATTCATTCGAGATGTATGTTTATGATCGAAAATTATTTTACTGAAAGCATGACATGCAGGGTCGTCTTACCACCCGCAGACTTCAGAAATAAGTCCACCAGGTCGACGAAATAAATAAATAAACAAGTACGATCATGCTTCAAGGAAGTCATACGGCATTAAGACCTTGTTAACGTCACGTTTTTCTTATATATTCATTTTGCGTGGATTGGAACAGAAAAATATCAACAAGATGAACAAACACAAATCAAATTGGGTGCATACTTTCGGCTTATCAGAAACGTTCTGGACCGCCCAGTCTTTGTCGAAACAAAGCTCTGCATTTTGATTGACCTTTTTGTTTATGTTGGATGATTTTGTCAATTATTAGCTGCATGAATAGAACGACACAACTTATTACTCGCTTATACGGCGACATTGGATATTTATGATTTGCGATGTCGAAAGCAGGCGCTGTCTAACTCTGTGCCTCCCACATAATAATGATTCGACGTGCCAGCTTGAAAGAGTGATAACTTACAAGAATGACTTTATAATAATGAGAATGCAATAGAGTCAATGCAGTGAATGATAAGCGCCTCTGAAGGGCGAATCACTCACATTACTTCACAGGGTCTGTGGACATTGCCGAAAAACATATCATGTATCCCAAACGCTACGTGAAAAATGAGACGTTTCTTCCCGGTTGAAAAACATGTGTTATTTATAGGACATTGTATGTTTCGTAAAATTATTAATGTGTGTTTGTGGCTGTTTTTTTTTCTTTTCTTTTAACCCTGAAAAAGAAAGAACTTGATATAAAGCTCTCTGCAACTAATGAATACATTTCTAGTATTTGTCTCGGGATACTGTTTATGTCATTAATCATGGTGTTAGAGGAGAATTATATAAATGACGAGAACAGGACGACACATTTCGTCATTTATATAATTATTCTCTAACCCCGTAACTTTACCAGCACGCTCCATTTCCACGAGTCATTAATCACTATAGTACATTATAAAACATCTAAAACGCCTTCACGAACAAAACGCTTGTCAATCTCGAATATCGCTGAACGACTGTTGAATGAATCTGACTACAGGGTGTTCATTACATTTTGATTTACATATTTTTGTAAGCCGTCATATAAAGACACCAAATTTTATTTTTATACGTATTTATACCTTTGTTTACTATTCTAAGGTGCGCAGAGCCAATAGTTACTTATTGTTACAAATAACAGAGTTGAATAGCAACGTTGACACGAAACACTAAGATTGTCAAATTCCTTAAATGACGGAAAAATATAACATCAATAGTTCAGCAGGCGCAAACAAATGGCATCGGTCATTTCTCAATCACCCAAAATAAGTAACATCAGAGAATGTTACTTTCTAAGAAACTTATCTAATCTAGACAGCCATCGTGTCAAAATCATTCCTACTCACTTTTAGGACGAAACGTATCATTCGCGCAATTTCTGCCAAAATATTAGGACTCTGTAAAAGCTACAACTGTATAATGTCATCCTGTTCATATACAGTTATAACAACTGTGCATTTCAGGTGGCATACTCATGTTGCTTGACTGCTGCAATTCAGACGAAAGGAACATACGAGGTCATATACAAATGTCACTATATCAACAGAGATGGTGCTACCAAACAAACCAACTCGTTTCTCACCTGTCACCTGTGATTCGAGTCAAAAAGAGGAGCAAAATAAAATGATTAGTACATATCTCGGGAAAAACAGCCGAGCATTCCCAAAGTGCATTCTAGCATTTAAAATCAAAGTAAGAATACGAAAATAAAGGCTAAGTTTAGTTTTCTCCTCTCTGACTAGTCTTACTCTTGGGAAAACTTCAATATACTAGACCAGTAAATAACAAGGGTAAGACTTGTATATTAATTCTTGGAGTATTGCCGTACACGTGGATAACATGGCAAAAAGCTGGGAAGCGAAAGTTAAACCAAACTCAGGGCAAATGAAAACTATTGGAGCAGAGACATGTTTCTAGCAGAAATGAATCGACGACACGAAATGATTACGGCGTATGTCATTTCTAGATCTTGAGATATGGGAACGGGCGCTCGCCGCAGGCTGCTTCCGGATCGCGTCCCAGCGAGAGTGCCTGGTCGCATGTTTCATATCCCTTAACTAGGCCATCAACTTTTATTGTTTCAGTCAATGTTTTTTTTTTACTCGTACTATCTTGTTCGAATTCTTTATATCAGTGTATATTGATTACTGTACAGGTGATGCTATACTACATGCATAATTATTGATGCTATACTACAGCAAGGGAAGCTGATGCTATACTACAGCAAGGGAAGCTGAGGTGCTAAGTAAAAACTTACATCAGGTCTCAACAGTCTGGAGAACAGTTCAACTTCTAATTTCTGGTAATACTCGGGGTCTTTGATACCTGTCACACGCGAACTATGGCAGGAATCACCAAATAACAGAACCTCACCCGTCTGGTGTCGGCAGGAAACCCTTGTACACGTTAAAAACGCACAGGCACTTCTCGCGTGGCGTTTTCGGGAGCACTTGCCCTTCGCCCTTGGCAACAAAAGAGAAGCTCTCCGTATGTTAGAGCTTGGCCTCCTCTATACTCACAAAGCCTGGCTGTTCGACGACGGACCCATAGACTTCCCGGTCGCAGATTTGGAGCGCGAGGATCTGGTAGCACAGGAGCATCGAAGAGCCATTTCTCGGGGAACCTGGACGTCAGCGCACAGCTAGTGCAGCGGCGAGGACCCGAAACAGACGTGTTCGCTCGGAAGAAGTGTGTTTCGGCGTCTCGCCGCAGCGGGACGCCAGTCACGTGGCTCTCCTCGCATCCGTTGTCTGCCGCTCCACCTTTTTTATTTCGGCTTCCACCTCTCGTGGCGAACTGCCAGGCCTTGTCAATATATAGAAGGCTATGGTTAGAGGCTTACAGCTAATGAAGTTCGGCGCTTGTCCAATTCTATAGGCTGTTTCACACATTTGCGTCTGAGTGAGCTTGAGCTCATTGCTTTTACTTATGACCGCTTGCGACGAGTAAACGCTGGAGAGCCTATATCTGAGAGAGGGTACATCGCTTGGCGATGAGGGAAGCAGGCAGAAAGGCCAGTCACTTGCAGACGATCGACGTTTTCAGCACCTCCTCGCAGTTCGCATTGCAAACGCGGCCCATAAACCACGTGACCCTGATTGAGCAGTTGGAAACTCTCTGTAATACAGGCTCTCTCTAGAAAACACGCTATACCACACCGGCGCCATCAATCGGGCAGCCCTGGAACTCTTACCCGTCTGCGCATGTGTTTGGACGGCTTTTTCAGACGTCATTCTTTTGTCGTGGCCTTGAAATACTTTGACGATGTTATAAGCGACTGTTTCTCGTAAATAGCGCGTAGATTTTATCTCGCAAATACTGCGAAACATTCAGTCTAGCTCCACACAGATGGGAAAAAGTTCCAAGGGCACCTGATAGATGGCGCCGGCATGCCAGTGTGTTCTCTCGTAAGCGGTTACAAGGAAACTCAATACACTTGAGCACACTTAAAAACAGATGTGTAAACTAGCCTTGTGACAATTTTATACCGGATCGAGGTATAAAATTGCAACTAGTTTAGCAGATACCTTTTGTTTCTTACCAAGGGCAGGCAGCCTTGACGAAGCAAATTTGACAACATTCCTTTTTTTACACCCTAAGAGACGGAAACAAGATTTTCATAAACATTACAGGGCATGGCCGCTACAAATAAATGGCAGTTTTATTTGAGAAACTAAAGCAACAAACAGTCACAAGGGGTACATGTGTCCCACGTGTATCTTGTCCACAGAAAACGATACATCGTAGAAGAATAGCAATATATGCTTCTTCATTTTTTCTTCTTTTTTATTTTTGCACAGGTGTTTTTATTTCGTTCTACGTAACTGTAAACCACAAGTGACGCCACAACTCAGCGGAGCAAATTTTGTATTAACCAGGTCTAAAGTTTCGGGTCAACCATTATTCGTCATGTCAAAAATCGAATTGGGTACGGATCTATGTGCCCCATCTGAGCTACCCTCAGATGTCTTGAAACAATCAGATGCTCGAAAGAACCTGTACCTTTCGTCGCTGAAGTACGCGTACGTCGTAAATTCTTAGTTTAGAGTATTGTTTGTTTTTCTTTTTTTATGCAAAAACAGGGCGTAGCGATGACAACAACGCAGGTTCATCAGTCGCTTTCGGAGCAGCTCGGTCACCCGCCAACGTCTTATTCTGGTCCTGAACGTTGTTAAAGTCGTTTTCCCTGCGAGGCTGGTTCCTGGTGGCAGTTGGCTGCAGCAAAACAAAAACAAAATTAGGAAGGCGCCACTGACAGATTGCATCGTACTCAAAAGGCAGAATCATTAGTTTCGTTAAAGGGATGCTGAACCGAAATCTGGATTCCACAAAACACGGCGGCAAAAGCGTGCAACGGGATGCTACAAACACCGAAACATCACTCATATAGCGATATCTCAAACGGATCACCGTATTTTTAAAAAAAAAAAGGATGCGCATTTACAGATATGTTTACGTCATGTTTTTTCGAGAAGGTGAGGGAACGGCCTCGCGTCTTCTCCGCCTCGCCGCCTTGAGGGGGCGAGAGGAAGAGAGGAGGAAACGAGATATATTGACGTCACGCGCCCCGTCGGCCTCGTTCAATCTCGACCTCTGGCTATAAAAATACGGCCATTCATTCGAGATATCGCCTTACGAGTAGTGTTGTAGGGATTGTAGCGTCCCGCCTACTAGCTCCTGCATTGTTCTTTGAAATCCAAATTTTGGTTCGCCATCCCTTTAACGGCTTATCTAGGATTATTTATTTAGTGTTTGTTTTCTAATTTAAATTTACCGCCCCTCGAGACAGCAACAGATCCCTCGATCTGTTGCTATAGGGGGCGCGTTGGTGAGGCAAAATGACGGACGAAAAGGAGGTCGTTTTCGTCTTTCAGCACGCGGACCACGATAAATTTCTTGCACTGCAGCGTAAAATTGGTGCTACATATAAAAGCTAAGCGATTTTTCGGCGTAAAACCTTTCTTCTAGTCAGTGCGTAGAAATAATAATAATAATAATAAATTGTTTTATTTTTCGTGCCCACAAACAACCTCTCGGTTTGCAGTGTGGTGCACTAAACATACATGGAGTAAAACCTAAAAATATAGGGAACAACAATGTTAAATCAATGAAAGTCATGCAACATTATCATAATGCAAAAAAACTGATTGTTTATTAGTTCGCAGCCATCGATTCAAGCAGATTCAACATAAATTCATGAGTGGATTAAAAGATGTCGAGGTTAAATTTTAGTGAATCATAAGCAATTTGTATTCTTGACAATGGGATCACAGCAATGTGATCCCACTATGTCTCCAATTTGATCCTTGACAATAGGATGGCTCGGCGGACGCATAAAAATAATTACAGAAAACGATGTTTTCTTTGTATGCTGCCTACGAGAACCAAGCAGCGATAGCAGACGACTATGTCGAAACGACCTCCCTCATAAGCTTCTCGGCGTTGCCGCTACGCGGCGTCGCTTTCGCTGGAGTCGCCAATACAAGCATACAACACATAAGTGGACTTTACCTTTGGCCCTTAATCTTTACGAGAATATAATAATATATGCGTGACATTCAAACACACCCTTTGTTGATTAGCAATATGATTCAATACACGGTTTTGTGTTTGTTCCCCGGCTATTATACTACACTTCCTGGCTAAATGTTTTATAAAAACAAAATATTAGGTGCAGTTCGCTGCAAAACGTGAAAGTGTCAGCGCTGTGTAACTCACGGTGATAGAACTTCTGCCTGGAGATGTGCTTCTCGAGCCTCTTGCGGAGCCCGATCTCGGCGCCGTACTTTCCGGTGGTGCCGTTATCGGCGAGGACGAAGTACGAATGATGCTGGTTGAGGACCGCGAAGCGGCTTTTGGGCGATGAGATGCTGTAGTACTGGACCACTCTCTGGAAAGCGGGAGAGAACCAAGTGCCAAACAGATAGAGTCCGTGAGCGATAAAACAAGTAAAGGTTAAAAAAAGAACTGAAATGACAACGATGATGCTCGTAAGCCTAGTTGTCTCCTCCTGTTTGTCTAGCCTCGTCGGTTTCGCGTTGTTTTGTTAGGTGAAAATCGTAACTTTGACATTATCTGTACAAAAACAAAATCAATGTTTGTCCGTGTTGCGGTAAAACCGCAGCAAAGACAAAACTTTACCTGGCTGAATTAAAGGGGCAATGTTCTTGCGTAAACGATATTTAAAAATGTTTTATTCTTTGAAGCCGAGTAAATATATAGAGTCTGTGTGCAAGGCAAATGTTACCGCTGAGAGTTCGGACTTAAACCTTTTATAATCGCTCAACAGCCATTGAGATAGCGCTATTAGTCGATAAGGTTGCCCAAGAACGAATAACAAAGCGAGTAGCAGAAACTTGTAAGCCACACCCTTAGTTTCTTAAGCTTGCAGCGACTAGGGTCGCTGCAAGCTTAACAACAGGGAAACGAAACCACGACTGCGTCTTCAAATGTTGTTGTGTTTTTTCTTGTTCTTGTTCTTGTTCTTGTGGTGGTGGTGGTTGTGGTGGTTGTGCTTGTTGTGGTTGTGGCGGTTACGGTTGTTGTTGTGGTGGTTGTGGTTGTGGTGGTTGTTGTGGTTGTGGTTGTGGTGTGGTTGTGGTTGTGGTTGTGGTTGTCGTTGTTGTGCTTGCGAGGGGAGGGGGCACAAGGCAATACGCTCCTTAATTCATTGTAGAAGGGACTTAATTTGATGCTTTTCATGATTCCCAGCTAGTCTTATAATTAAAGATATACCTGCAAATCTTTGAATAAACGAGTTTGTTATACAAAAGCAAATAACCACCTTATTGTCCCAAGCGCTGTACATATTCCAAATAGGACCCTTGACGGGGATCATCACGTGTTCTCGGTGCAATTCGTAGTTCTTCCAAGGACATTTTGGGTTGTGTCTCATGAAAACCCAAGTTTTATCTCAAATTTCTTCTGCGCAGTTGCATATATAAAAACGATTCGAAATTTCTGATAAGGCGATTATATTCCATACACGTTGAAGTGGCAAGTGTTCAAACAGTTATAAAATTCTTCGTCCGTCCTCAAGAAGAAATACAGTTTCCTTGGGCTCATTCGTAGAGCCGTAATTTTTTAGATCAATTAAATAAGAAAGTGTTTCCTCTCATTGCTTTTTTTACTGTTCCTGATTAATAAATGTTTTAGTTTGACTTATCCACTCCAAGTAAATATTTCACGTCCTTAACGCGATTAAAAGGAATGTCATGATAATTAAAAGTTGAGGTACGAAACGGTAATTCTAATGCAGCTTAGCTTACCTAAGTAATTATAGAGGCTAATGTAATAACGCGAGCTTACATTAAACTAATCTTAACGTGGAAAGGTATTTAGAAAAATAGAAGTGTTCATCTGCACTTCTATTACATAGAACCAGAAAAAGCATATCCAAAAAATTATTATACTAAGAAAGTAACCGTTACCAACGAAACCACGAGAGGGTTATCAGGAAGCAATGCAGCAGCCGTTATGCTTTAATGAATAAATTACATTCTCTTGATCGATAATATAAGGATTTTCTATTACTTATTTTTTATAGTCACCTAGAAACACAAAACTGATTGCAATCCCGAGCTTTGAAGCTGAGGTTTTGTGCTATGCGTGCTATAACAAATACCGCACAAAATTATTATAGAGTTTGCGAGGTAGTACTAATTGTCAAATATTATCCGAAACCTTCGACGCCTGAAAGTCTTTTTTCCCCCAATTTTACATTTTTTTCTATGCTCCTCGCCTTACTGTAGTGTCTGATCACTGATAAGCGTTCCATGACTCTTATTTTTATAACCAAATTACATACCATTATTGAGCTTGGTTGTTCTAGCGCTACTCAGGATTGCGTGAACTATCCAAGAATAATAGAAAGCAGGAAGCATCAATTAGATTATTGATACACTGTAATTACAGAAGTCATTATTTCACACTAAAACTAGAATTATCAACAATCAAAGAAAACGTGTTAATCATGGTTGATAGTTAAACTTCATTCCTACGCTTGATTAACACATTTTTTAACAAAACCATTGATGTGCAATTTCCCTCGCTTTGACATAAACAAATATGCGAGCCAAATAAACAAAGTCCGAAAATTGCATTATCCCCTATTGTGTGTCAGCTGCTCCGAAAATGCTTCCAGAGTATAACAACTCTAAATAAAGTATTGTTTTAGTGCATAGCTTCGGAACCTAGGCTGCAAACAAAACTAACCACACCAAACATTCACAACTTTAATCTCGCCTCAGGAAAATAAAAAAAGTAGTCCGCGCGCGGAGATAAAAGTTGGAACGATTACAAGTTTCGAACGTCGTAATCGAATTTCCGCACCCTACAGTTTCAAGTAATTGGTGCCACACTGGCGGGTTTGTTTTCCCTTTCTTTGTACTCTTTCCTCTCACTGCAACGCATTTTTCCTTGATAAGAAAAAATAATCAAAATGTTCATATGCAGTCATTCCTTACTGAACAATATGCCAAATATACGCGTCGTTTGACAATCTAAAGTAATTTGCTATCATAACAAAAGAACCAAATTCTCGGGAAAATCTAAGCAAATCCTAAGCGAAATGCAAAAAAAAAAATGAATTACAAGGTGGATTTGTTTGTGTTCTGCTATTTATTGTCTTAAGTCGGTAAGATATATGAATGTGGCTGATAAATATATTCACGAAGTCACGAGCCTACATTTTGAGAAAGACTCCGGTGCTTAGAATCCGAACAAGCATGATGTTGCAGTATTCAATAAACTTTGTTTTTAACGGCACTTTATGCGGGACACGTTAAGCGAACACTACATTAGCGCTTCATCACATTTTATTTAAAGGGAAGCTCCGGCGGTGTTATCAGCTACCCAAATTAGTCACATTTTCGGAATAGTCAGGCTGTTCTCATCTCGGCATGTTGTTTGTTATTTGTAAATTCAAAATAGCTATTGATAAAACGGCAAATGAAGCTGATGCAAAAGCTAACATCGGTGGTTGAGTGGGCTAGCGCACACGAGCTCGGAGCACATGGAGCGAAAGCTCGCGCTGCAGAACCTAGGGATCCTGGGTTCAATCCCCACCCCTGCCCGTTTGGATCTGAATGAGCATCGTACCGGCGTGCGGTCGTGCACCACTACTGCCTGGTGCTCGTTAAAGACCCCAGCTTAGCGGTTGTAGCGCACTCGCTAAATTGCTCATCTACAGCTGAGACATCAGACGCCCACTAAGGCAGAATAACTTCCGGCTGTATAGACATACCCGCAACTATTTTTTGTTGCATAACTTTGGTACCTGGAACGCATCTTGGACCGGTGTGTGTACCTAAAGTCCCTCGATGAAAATCATGCTCACCTTCATCACCGGAATTTTGTTTTTTGCCACTAACGGTTACAACCGGGAAACTCGATAGCATTAATTACCCCACTCCTCTCACACAATTGTCTTCTGCTCAGAAAATCCTGGCACCATATCTGGTAGCGGAAATGAAATTATCTTATTTATTTTCATACAGATAGAAGGACCCACAGTAGGCTGCCTTAGCTCTTTCCTTTAAAGGCATTTTGTGCCTTATGATAAAGCGGCAATGGCCTTGTAGTGGTAACTTCTGCTAGCGACGTCCTGATCTAGGTTGAAGAAGGAAATAAACATTATATATTGCTTGGTTTGGATTTTTCGAATTATGAATCTACTTTTTGTAGAAATGGAATTGTCAACGAGCCAAAAGCGTCGCAACGCTACGGGGAAGTTCTGAAGAATAAAGGCCGAGACGGTCACCTGTGGAGCGCAGGGCTGTTTGTTGATCCTGACCAGCCATGGCTCAAAGCAACTCTTGATGCAATCGTGTGCGACGGGATAGAACCAACACCATGGGGGTGTACGGAGGTGAAATGCCTGTACGCCTTCAGGAATGCAGATCGCGCGGCGCTGCTTGCAAGTCGCAGTCGTGTCGTCTTTGACAACTCTCACCATCCGGCTCTGAAGGCAGACCACTCCCACTTTGCTGAAGAGGTAGACCAGATGGGTGTAACAAGCCTCAAACGGGCTGACTGTGTCCTTTATTGGGACAACTTTTCTGACCGTTCAAAGGATCAAGTTTGACAAGAATGTATGGTAGGACATAAAAGAGAGCTTGGACAACGTTTATTTCAGTACTATTCTGCCGCACCTTGCAACGAAGGCGTAAAGGGAAGCTAGGAAAGTTAGTGGGCTAGTGGGCCCCTTAAAGTTTGTGCATGTATATTTTTTGTTTCTTTTGGTTTTGTAAGTAGAACGAACTTAAGGCGGCCTAGAGGCTCCCCTTATGCCACAAGGCGATAGATCAGATTAACCGAACGTTCAATGTGTGCGTGGCACCACCATAACTTCAATTCAGAAGAGGCAGACAGCACTGCATGAAGTGGCTCGTGCTCTGCTGGAGCAAAGCGAAAAAGTTAATTAGGAATATATTAATCGAGTGCACTAACACACCTGTTATGCTGATCTCCAAGGTTGTCGCACATGCAAAAGACTGAAATTCCCAAGACGCGCGACTGGAGGTGTGATTTGCCTATTGCTTTATCTGTGTTCAAAATGGAATTAGTTTACTTGGTCTACTAAGTATTTTAGCTTCTGTCTCAATATTCAATATTGATTTGCTCAGACTAAGCAAACATTTATACATTGGCTCAATCTACTTTTAAGAATGGAGGTTTCTCAAAAGAGCGCGAATCGTCCACTTCTGTTTAACTAAAGGGACCAAGCGACAGAGGAACAACTCTGTCAAATATATGATAGGTCTTGATGCGCTGAATTCTCCTCTCTACGTGAATGCGCACGGAAGCAATATCCGCCGTTTCTCGAGCCTTTCTACACTTAACTGATGCTTTGTAAGAAACGGTGCAGAGTCCAGTCAAACGAATTTTACTGTCCAAAAAATTCTTTGTTTGTAAATCCTTTTTCGGCCATGGCTGTGTCACCTAGGGCTTCTTGTTCCAGGAACCCACTTCTGATCACAATTTGTTGTCTGAAGTTGACCCAGTGAAAAGCTTTGAAACATAGCTCACAAGTCCGTTCGGTGAAATTACAATTAATCCCTTGAAAGTGTTCGTCGATTTATATGGAGAGTGCTTTCCTGACTGCAGAACCAGAGAACTGGAGACTTCGCACCGAACTTCCATGTCATAAATAATCTCATGTGTTGTTGGCTACCAATACCTTAAACTCCTCGGGCATGGTTGAGTCCACAACATCACGTTGTTTCCATCATGGCAGCTGCGACAGCCGGACATACCCTCGACACAGTGCTGGCAGAGACGTTGAAGATGCGCGCAAAATGAACATGAAAAAAACCAATTTGCAGCTTCACAAGCGTCATGAAAAGCTGGTCCTCTTGAGAGAGCTTGTGCCGACGACCCCTTCACTGTATTATATTTGCGTGGACAGGATTTAGCACCGTCACTTTCTGGAGCTACATACTGCAGCAAACCCTTAAACGCATCGTAGCTTCGCAGCTCAATGTAGAGTTGGATGCTGCTGTCGTCGTATTGAAATCTTTTTGCGGAAAATACCTTTCTCTGTTCGTCTGCCTTGGACAATTTTCTTTCGAGTTCTGGCATTTTAGCTTCGTGATCATTCCTCAAATCCTCGCTCCGCTCATTAGACACACTACTTATTCGTTTACTCGTCCAAGGTCTCTTTTCGTTGTGCTCAGCGATGTCGCTGCAGTTCAGAAGAGGGTTACACTGATCCTCTAGCTTGCCAAGCTCAGCGTCCTCTTCTTTCAGCCGCTGCTTCATCTGAGTCAATTATTCTTCGCAGGCACAGGAAAGTTCATCCTAAGTCAAACTGATGCTTGCAGGTGCATCTGTGTTCACCGCCGAGCCTGGTGCTTGGCTTCCTAACGTTCCTTTATCATCTTGGTACGGGGAGGCGCCATTTCATCGCTGCAAACCACATCTGTACTGCCTGCTTGGAAACATTTTTTCTCCAGGGGTTGTCGTTAGAGAACAGGTCGAGGTACGAATTTGTTAGTAAATTCCAAATGAGCCACTTTGCCACATTGGGGACAAAGTTGTCCGGCATGAAGTGCCTTGAGTACACCTTGGTTGTTCGCTGAATGCTGAAGTCCGTAATAGGATCTCTTCTGGAGGCATGGATCCACTTCCGCCGTAGCTTGTTCCCAGCAGGAAATTTGTGAAATACATATTAATTAGTTCAGAATAAAATTATAATTAGAAATGTACAGCAATCACTGTCAAGTAGCCTAAACTTTACCCATGCTGTAAAACTTGCAAGGTCATATTGCAAGTTTTACAGCACTTTGCTAGACTACAGTTCCTAGAGCCCTCTAATAATCTGCTATGTTCAGCACAAATCATTGTTTGGATTTTTGTTTTCTTCACTTGTTTCACACCAAAGCCTGTTGAACTTGGTTGGCAGCGGAGATGGCAGTAATGACATCAGTGTAATGAAATCGCAGTAATTAAATTACTTTTTGTGGTAATGAGTAATGTAATGAATTACCTTTTTAGGCTGGTAGTTTTGTAATGCAATGAATAGACCCCTTTCAAAAGTTCGGTAACCCTGAAAATCTTTTATCGGCAAAACAGAAACATCTAGCAACACTGGGCGACGGCCGCCATTGTGGAGTGTTCAGCTAGTTCGGCTGGCTAGCGGCACAGCGACAGCGAGTCTGCCGATCTCTGTTGCTTCGAACCATGGCTTGTGTGGACGTCTTCCCCATCGCCGGCTGGGTAAACGACCTTTCTAAACTCCCACAAATCAGTGACAGGGAGGTGGAAAAGTTCTATAGAAGCCGGTTGGCCACGGACCGCTCCATGAAGTGAAGCTACAACTTCGTTGTCGAGGCGTATGGGGTGCCCGCGTCAATAAGGGCGGAACTACTCGCGAAAAGGCAAATTATTCATTTTTTTACGTCGTGAATTGCATATCGCGTGTCTAACAACTGCGTTGATGTTAGTGTTGACGGCAATCATTTGGTGATGACGCCATCACTCTTGGACGTTACTAACGCCGTTCACTCTAAGCTTCCCATGGGGGATCGGCGGCCGAGCTGGCTAGTGCACACCAGCTCGGAGCACATGGAGCGAAAGCTCGAGCTGGAGAACGCAGGATCCTGGGTTCAATCCCCACCCCTGCCCGTTTTGATCTGGATAAGCATCCTACCGGCGTGCGGTCCTGTATCACTACTGCGTGATGCACGTTAAAGACCCCCGTGCTAGCGGTTGTACTGCAATGGTTAAATTTCTCATCTACAGCTGGTAGACTCGTCGCCCATTGAGGCAGACCAAGTTCTAGGCTTTATAAACATACACGCAACCCAATTAATTTTTTCTAAGCTTCCCGCCGAGAAGTCTACTTCGGGTTGTTGCAAGTGCAGGGCTCACCGACGTAGGGCTCACCGACGGATCAACTCGCCGTACGATTTAAAGCGAGGATGGGTGCGACGGAAGGTGCCTCGGGCCCGTTAAGAACTTTTAAGCCCGGATTATCGTCTGAGGCATTCATGCCCACGGGTGATACGATCGTTTTCTATCAGGACTGCAAAAGCCGAGAGAAAGTAGTTGCACTGACCCTCGTGAAAGTCGGGTTCAGCAACGCGAACACAAACCGCATCAAGGCTCGCGCGCGCGGACTTGGTTTCTCGGAAGATTTTTTATAACTTTTTTGATCCGCATCCTTTTTGCGCTTTCGTCAACGTATTCATTCTGCGTACAGAGAGGTACGCAGCAGTACGTTGGCATGCTGACGCAGCACGCGTCTCAGACCGGGAATCGGCAGTCTACAAAGCACAGATACAGATGTCGCAATGGCGATCGCCGGACCACGCTATCGGGGCCACATCACAATGACGCCGGACCTAGTTGCATTTGCATGCAATAAGGGGCGCTTTGCTTCGAAACGGGTCTATTACTTCCATGCAGTAATTTCGAGCAAATTACTCATTACATTACTAAAAAGAGAAAAATTATTTTGCATGCTGAAATGTCTTGAAAAAAAACATCAAAGCAGATAAACGACGGCCATTTGAACGCAAAGCCTCGTACGAAAAAATTGACAGACGCACAAAGGCTGGCTGGAGAGGCGAAGTAGAAAAGCTCACGTGTAAAGAGATCGCCGGAAGGCCACGGCTCACAAAGTCCAGGCAAGACAGATTCACGGCGTCATGTCATCACGACGATACTCTGCTTCGTTCATCCCTAAAATGACCGTGCGGTCGGAGCTGCGGGCTAACCAGAACCAATAAAACACCTCCCTTTAATCACCTGACCCGTCCCTTTCTCTGCACGTGGCTATGAGCGAGAGCGTGGTTACGTGGCGAAAGATAGACGTGCGACAGCTCCAACGAGCATGTAGCTTCCACCGCACTGTCAGCTTAGGGATGAACGGCTTATAGACTGCGAGGCGAAGGGCTTATCACCAGTGGGGTCAACATATTTTAAAACCTGAGAGGAGGACAAACAAATTCCCAGCCTTCTTGCTTTTTCGTATAGCAAGGTCAAACCTTAAAGACCGACGACCAGTTCGCGCTTTCCACTTTCCCCCCGTTTCCTTCTCTCCCCCTTTCTATCCTGTCCACCACTGCATTCTTTCCTCCTCCCCCCATGGTAAGAAGGATCTTCTTCCTTGCAGAATTTCTTGGCCTTTAAGCTCCGACCGTAGTGAACAATAAAGAATCGGAATAAATACTTAATCCCAAATGCCTTGTCAAGGCCCCAGAACGTTTCGTGCTCATCCTTGTCCTTGTTGAGTAAAAGTGCTTTTCGTAGTTGGGAAAAAAAGGAATCGGGCAAAGCATGGTGCCGCTCGCGGTATGCCTCGCTGCCTTTCCTTCGGAAGTTTATTTCTGGAATAAGCCTACGAGCAGATATCCCACCGGTTTGTTGGGAAAGTACACACATTTTAGGAAGCTCGCGCCATCCCATTCCTCAACTAGCGACGCTTCTGCCTAGCAAAAATCCAGGTTCCTTGTGTGACAACGCGCAGCAACTTGGGCTCTTCGGTCCCTCGGTAACATGACTCCTTGAGAGGAATGACCGGGAATGTGTCAACTTGTGCTCTTGGGAAAATAGAATTACATTGCGTCCGAGGCGGAAGGGAAGCGTTTCACGTGATGACTCCTTGTAAGAACGAGCCCTCATGTCCCAAACTTAACATAGTGACACGGACTATAACTTCCAAATCGGGAAGACGGAAACATATCAACCTTTAACTGAGAATCTTCACCGTTGAATGAACACCGGAGCCGGTGAGTCGACTTTCGTTGGGGCACATCGAAATAAAAAGCTATTCATCATGTTCAACTTATGTTATGTGCGCCACCAAAACGACTGTTCAGTATGGTTCACTTTGAGGCGTACAAGGCTGTTGAGGTGTAAAAAAATTAAGGCTCCAATCCACGCTGTGAAGGTGGTTGGTCAGCGAAGCTGTGGTATCACCTGCAACGATTGCCTACTGCACTATACGAAATGCCGCCGCCGGTCGCAGCACGCCGCCGCTGGTCGTATTGCCGTTTCTTTTCCTTTGCCGCTCCTAGTATTCACGCTGCTCCTCGGGAGTCCTAACTATGCGTGGCCTATTCATCGCGGTGCTGCAGCAACAATGAAATCAGTTGCCATACACCGTTTCATCTTACGTTTAAGCGCAGCGGATGTTACGAGCCATCGGAGCCAATCGGAGGCCGTGTGAGTGTCACGTGACTTTAGAGAGGGGGCACAGCGACGCGCGGAAAGCGTATCACGGGCCACGTCCACAGAACGGGATTGGCTAAGATAGCTCGTAGCATCCGCTGCGTCCGGACGTAAGGTGAAACGGGGTATAGGCGGGTTCTTCTTTTATATATGAAAGGCTAGTGACGTCACTACGTGCTTCACAGTTGCTTCGCAGGCGCCGTCTATTATCCATTATGCGGGTTGCACTTCACACGAGGGCTTCGAATGACGTCAACCCCTTTCGAAGCAGCTGCAAACCTAATCTTTACCGGAACGCGTGGGAGGGTGTTCCTATTGTTCACACGCGCCTTATCATCCATCATGTGGTTTTGATGCTTGTTTTGTGGTTTTCTTGATTGAAACGGATACTGAGCTGTATGCTGTATGTCTGATTTCAAAGGAGATATGCTGTTTTGCCTTCAATTGTTCGCCGGCAGTATTTTTGCTTACAACGACGACACGAAAATTTTCTTGGCTGGTAGAGGTATATAGCTTCGCTCTAACAGGAAGATCTGAGTTTTGGTGCATATACTGTAAATGCAATGAGGACGAATGACTGCCTTGAGGTATTGAATAGTAATGTCAAAGTAATATCAATACTTTCGAAAAGTAATCGTAATGTAACGTCATTACTTTTAGTCTTCAGTAATTTGTATTATAATTTAAGTACATTCTTGAAGTTTTCAGGAAAGTAATTAGTAATGTAATTTAATTACTTTTTGAAAGTAATTTTGCCATCTCTGGTTGGCAGGAGCCATTGGACCATCTCGTCCGCACGAGATTTGCAAGTCGAGCCACGACGAAAACGGGTCGGCAAACGTGCTCGCGTTCCCTCCGCTTCAGCGTTTTCAACCGAAGATCAAGCTTCTAGAATGAAGTTTGATCTTCGGTTTTCAAGCGAAGATCGAGCTTCTAGGGCACGGCGATCTAGGAGCATATAGTTATTACAAGAAACTCTAGAGGTTCAGGTGGCGCTAGTGTGCTGTGGCATTTTGAAGCAGACAGCAACTAGTCTAAATTTGACTTCCGGTAATGCATTGCTATGAGAAAACGCGAATGCGTTTTCTCTTCGCGCTCGATTATAAGAGCAAATATTGCTTAGTGTTGTGACAGAATAAAAAGTTTGGAACGTTTTACAATATAATGTACAAAACATGTGTCAGTTAGAGCGTTTTTCTTTAGAATTCAGGGTGTCGAACACTGCGCTAAAATATCCCAATACACATGTATGATACGTGTTGACGTTGCAGACTGCTATTATAGGCACATATTTACGCATATAGTCAATTCTATTAAGCACACAGAGTGAATCAGTTTGACAAAACACCAAAAGGATGCTAATATATGACAAATCAAACAATCAAAACAGAAGACAAGAACGAAGTATGGAGTTATGAAACGAAGAACACGTACTGGATTAGTACGTGTTCTATTACAGCTTGAATAAACCCTAGGAACTTTTTAATTGTTCTTTTTGCTTGAATTGATAACTTGTATTGATATATCATGCGGTACAGCATAGACGTGGGCCTCAATTTCTGCTAACTTAAACATCGCTCAGAAATAATAAAAAAATACCTAAATAAATTCCACTTTTATAATGTGAGTAAAGCTACATAGCACCCGTTACGAGTAAAGAAACTACGCTGATTTCTATTATTCCCTGTCGAAGAGAAAAATATCACGTACGTTTTCCCATAGGAATACACAGGAAGGCTTGAAAAGTGGACTGGTTGCTGTCTGCTTCAATTTGCAACACAGAATTCCCGTAGACACTAGCGCCAGCTGAGCCTCTAGCGTTTATTGTAATAACTTTATGTCGAGGAGCACTTCTCGCTCTTGCTTCGTTGTTGAAAACGATTATCGGCGTTTCAAGCGCACCGCGCCGCTCACATCGCGAAGGTAACGGCGCAGCGAACTAGCTTGCCAAGCCAGAAGCTCGCACAGACATTAGGCGCGTGAAAAGCAGGTAAAAAATGGCATGCACTCCTGCGCACCTGGCGTTTGTTTTTAAGCTTCTACGGCTTACCTATTTTTCTGGTCTCGTCGCAGTAGCCACTTTGGTGTCACAGTGGCACGCATCATGTTTCAACCATCGTTTACAGCAATGTAAACATCACCGCTGACATGAAGCTCGGCGCAAGGCTTAGCGTGGGAAAGTCGGCGCGCGAGAAATGCCGGACGGCAACTCTACGGTGTGTGTCGTCTTCTCCGACGACCCAAAACATGGCGGCCTGCCGTAGTTCCTGTGCGCGGCACTAGGGGCGCCCTTATACGCAAGGGGTCTATTTGGAATGTCTCTGAATTGTGAAAGTCCTACGTCGCTATTTCTTACAGACGCATCCATGTGCTTGCAATAACGTTCCTATCAAACATTGACACCCAGGTGCCTCTTTCGTGCAGCAGTCACATTCATTTATACGGTGTTAGCAAAGCGAGTTAGAATTGGAATGTTAAAGGATGTTGTATTCTACACAGAAACATAATTATTTATTTTGATGTAATACTTTAGACTAATGTAATAAATATATTTGACTTCGTAGTCACAACTCACTGTGTCGTTACCGTAAGTTTCGCCCATATTTGTCTAATTACTTTGGAGCCATAATTTTAGTGCACCCGAAAGATGAAGATTCTACTTTTTTGATTATTATAATTACTGTTAATAAAAATAATATTAATAATAATATTACCTTAAGGCAAATACACGCATATATTTTTATTTAAACAATCTAATGCCTCATTCCAATTATTCCTTCAGTAATTAAGTAGCCAAATTTTAGAAAGAAATAAATCACCTCGATCCGCTGTCATTTTTTTAAAATTTCATAGCAGGTCCGGCTACCGTCCCCCCCCCCCCAACCCTCCTCCCCAAATATCAAGCAACAATAGAACAGAAATAGCCGCGTTGCATTAACCTTTGCTTCTCGTAATCAGGCCGTTGTTGTACCAACTTAACTATTATACCAAAAACGAATCAACATCGCAGAGGAAAATCAAAGGCTAAAGAGAGCAGAACACTTTCATAATGTTAGTTGCGTGCCAGCAGGCAATTAGTGAAATAGTGCAGCCCCTGGGGCTCGCGTCCGAAAAGCACGTACTTCACGGCTGGATTAAGATGAGGTGCCATATAAATCATGAGTTACGTATTCATGGCGATGCGGCTTACCTTTTTGTTGTCAACCCCAAACCAACACTTCTAAAATATGCTAATGTCGCGCTTTTTTTTACTTTTCTTTATTTATTATTTGGGGGGAGGGGGGAGATGGCGGAGTAGGAGGTGTGAGGGTATCATTTATGTCTTCATTGTAATATTGTTTACCTAACTAAAATGCAGTTTTAAAACAATCGCACTTCTACTTTTAAATATTGTACAGTTCATGCTAAACAAATACATTAAAAATACAAAAACGAAATTTTTATTGGTTTTCATATAGTTTTCCTTACTTCTAGGGAGGTAATAATTAATAAGGATTTCACTTTCTAATACTTTAAACGACTTACGCAATTTTCGCGAATTTCTAGACTTCCCAGATATCGCAAAAAATGTATCCGACGAGTACATCATCTGATGCAAGTGAATACATAAAATATCGCTCTAAATCGCAATTTTTAATGGCCGCCAATTACTTCCGAATCGCACACTTCGCAAAATTACCTCAGTACCCAGCCCGCAAAAATAAGGTCGCTGACAATCGTTAAAGAGAAAGATTGTTGGCATTTATGTCTTGCGGAGTTCCTTCATCTTGATTTAGTTAAATTCGGTTTCGTAACGCGTGCGCCGCGGTTTTCTCACCTTGGCCCCAATGAGGTCCTTCCTGTTTTCGATGATGCCACAGGGCGTAATGCCAATGGCCACCACCCTTCCCCGCAGCTGCGAAGTTCGTTCGCTTAGCAGAGCTTCGCCCACGTGGCGTGTCACACCTGAAAAGAAAGTGATCGAACCAGGAAATTCGTTAAATTTGATTTTTTTTTGCGAGAAAGAATGACGGAGATGGAGTATTTATTTGGTGTTGGTCACTGCGTTCCTTTTAAAAACTTTCAGCCTTTCAACTCTGGTAAAGAAGGAAGACCAGCGAAGCTGTACTATGGTGCGAATGAAGTAATGGCCGGCAGCAAGTCGGCAAGCCAGAGTGGAAGTGCTAGACAGCTACCGCCATCTATGAGCGACGGCGGCAACGAGAGAACCGGCAAGCCGACTGGTTGCCGCCGTCGCTCATAGATGGCGGTAGCTGTCCAGAGTTTTGTGTCATCATTTGTTTGCTAGCGGACACAATACTGGGGAAACTAGCCCTTAACAGCTTTGCTGTAAAAGACGTCACAGGTTTCTCGACGAGCTGGGGCGCCGCCCGCTCCGCTGCGCACGGACTACACACAGTCACACTGGACACAAACCGTGACGTCACGAGACGCCACATTGTCACGTGACGTGTGACGTCTCGTGTGATGTCGTGTCACGTGACACCATAATCTCATGTGGCATCGTGACGTGTGCCACGACTGCGACACCTCGTGAATAACGGCTCGCCGTAAAAGAAGCTCCCGATGTTGTTTCGTTTTCGTTTTTTCTTTCGAAAGAAGCAGTTTAAGGTTGCTGCAATTCATCAAAACTTCTCGTACGTCTCTTTTCCCACGCATCACATAGGTTGCCAGACACCGTGTGAACACTGCAAAGATCCCAGCGAATAACAAAGCTGAGAATACGTATTCCTTATTCTGTATGGAGATAGCGCATTTTTCAGGTCCAATTGTATTTTGAGCGTTTTTCAATACTCTCTTTGATTCTGCTGTTCTTCGCCGTGATTGACTGTCTACGTGTCTCGAAAAATAAGGAAAGCACTTTTTGTTTTACTTGCTTTGCAGTACGTACCGTTGAATGCGGTTCACGTACCACACTTCCCCTAAAACCGATATCGTAGAGAAAAAAATAGTTTTTTTAATTCTTAGTTTTTGCGTAGGTTCTACTCGGCAGGTTAGTCCTCCTTTGAGGTAACCCATCTGTGAGAATGGCTTCTAGAAAAGCATGCTCAAAACACACCTTCGTAGACCGGCTTTGATATTACGACTGTCCTCATTCTGTCGCAACAATACTGCGAACAGATGGTTTATTTGCGTCTAGAAAAAAAATATAAAACGCGGTCCATCGCACGTTTACGCCAGCAGCCGTACCTGTATTGGTGCCCCCCGTGAAGATCCAAGCTCCTGTGGTTTTGGCGGCCTTGACGAGTCCGCGGCATAGGACCTTCTTGAGCTTTGACTGGAGGTGGAAGTTGGCTTTGCGGCCGTGCACGGTGATGAGAAGCTTGGGAAGCTCGAGCTGCCACTCGCGAGTGAACAGCTGCAGCACGTGTTCCGGGCGGGTGTCGCTCACCAGCCTCACGTACTGCCAGAGAAACGCGCAACCTTTCTCGTATCCTCAAACGTACAGTGTCATTAAACGGGCCACGCTTCAGACCGTTTCAGTCATATGTGTAATTTACATAATTGTGACACAGTTATCTGAAATCTCAGTTTTCTGTCCTGCACGATTGTTGAAACAGCCGGGACAAAGCAAGGCAGTAGGCGCGCTCAGCTTTCTGACATCTTATTTAATGCTCAGGATCGTAACGACCATTCATTCCTCGCGCTCTGCGCCAAGATCCAAAATGGCGGCGCTCAGAAGGAAATCAGGAAATGGAGGGCCGATACTCTAAGCTTGGCTTATATAGCTGCTCTGCACAAATGAACAGCGCTGCGTTACGTGACATCACTTGACCCCGCAACGTCACCTGACGTCAAGTGACACGAGACTTCACGTGATTAACCAGAGTGCGCCATTCGCAAAATGTAATGGAAACTCGTGACTTCTCCTACATCGAAGTTTTGTTTATGTCGATTTGGTCGATGCAGCAAAATACACCTGCTTTGTGTTTGCAGAAATACACCTTGAATCTGAGTTTTGATTAGCTTATTTGGTGAGAAAACCATCAAATGTCTTAGATTATTTCTTTGTTTCTTTTTTTCTGGTTTGTCGCGGTGCACTTTGGTACACTTTAACTACTAGACACCAGCGAAACGCTAGATTCCCCGTGTGGAATCATCACAGTCTTCTGAGGACGACTGTGTCTAATTTTATTTTCATTTTACGGACCAGTATGATGTGCTTGCAGGCAGACGAATCTATAAGTGCATGTTTGTTCGTCCGTCGCTTCTGGAGAGGGGGGTCATTGTAGACCTGCTAACGATTCCCTGCGACGCTGTTTTTACTCATCGAGACGGTGCCGTGTCCCACGAGATAAGTTTTCCCGGTGGGGCATTCGCGAGATAAGGTGGATGAGTAGCATATATCTGTCGTTTATTCTAGATATGCAAGCTGGCTGCGCGCGCGCCGTCTTGCGATTGTGGGGACGTAGCAAAGTGAAAGAAAAAAAAAAAAGATCACTTGAAGAGACGAGCCAGCTATTGCTCATCCGGTCTCTTCGCGATGTGGAGGATGCAAGAGTGATCGCGTTCGTGCGCGGAGTCGGCATGCGTCGTCTGCGTCGCCGCGAGAAAAAAAAGAAGAAAGGGGAAAGGTGCAAGGCGCAGTGGTCAGGCCGTCAACCTCTCTGGTTCGGAAAACTCCCTCTCCCCTTTTTCTTAGAAATCCGATCGGAGTCTTTCCGGGTTCGCGGCTCCCGTGTCAAAAAAGAAAGAAGGGAACTCTTCCTCGGACGGAGTAAAACAGTTACGCATTGGACGCCATATTAATGAAAGAGATATTTTTCTCCTGTCTTCCGGAAAGAGCGTCAGGGACGTGGAAGTAGTACCCCCCCCCCTTTCCTCCCCTCCCCAGTTATGTTTACGGTGGACGTCTGGATAGGCCAACATCTATTCTCATATAGTGTATGACGGTCTCGAGCAGCTATGCGCTGTGATGCTGTCGGCATTAGAACTTCGTCGCATAGAGTATTTTTCTTTGGCGACGGTTTACTTGAAAGTTTTAATTAAAAATGGTGCGACGCTTTACAATCCATCTGTAATGCCGAATTAGAGCGCAGCTTCGGAGGAGGAGGAGGGGAGGGCGTGCGCCCTCCTCCTCCTCTCCCTTCTCTCCTATTAGGGAGTTGTAGTAGACTGCGTCCACCGTCGCGCTGTTTTCGCGAGCTTACCGCGACCGGGAAACGACCGCGTGCCGTTAGCCTTGGCTGCAGAATTTCGGGTCTCGTTTCCGGTCGCGAAAGCATAGCGGATAGGACGCGGTCTACTACAACTCCCTATTTATGGGGTAAATTTTCGCTAAATTTCCCGCGCTAACTTTAGCGGGGAAACTTTTATGCTAAAATGTTTTTCGCTAATTATAAAGGGGAAGTCTCCCGCTAAATTTAGCGGGGAAATTTCTCTTCCATTTTTTTTTTCGCTGGATACAGGTGGGGAAAATATTCACGCAGGGTCCAGCAGGAAAAATTTCCGCTAGACTCGGCGGAAAAATTTTCCACTAAATTTGGCGAGGATAAGTTCTCCCTAATTTCGGCGTGAATTTTTTCGGTAGATTTACGGGGAGAGCTTTTCATCGCGCTAAATTTAGCGGGAAATTTTTTCTTGTTAAGTTGTGGCGGGGGAATTTTGTTCGCCAAATTTAGCGGGGAAATTTTTCCGCCAAACTTAGCAAAGAAATATTCCCGCCAAATTTAGATGCCGTGTGACGCCGCTATGGGAAACGTCCCATGATGCAACGCGCGGTTGCCGTGCGACGGCGAAGCCGCCTCAAGTCGGAAACGGGCGCGTAAGAGCTGCGCTCTCGAAAAGAATAGACACTTGATAACAAACATTGCGCGGGAACAAAGATACCCCACTTGGTATCGAGGCGGTGTGTGAATTGCAGAGCCACTTCAGGTGTGCTTATACCTAGGATCTCTGAGTTGTACCTCTCATGCAGTACTCTGCGGACTATAGGTAGTCCGCCTCACCACTAACAATTTAAAGTGAAACAAAGTAAGGATTTTTTTTTCTTTGGCTCCTTGTTTAAAAATTGCTGCGTGGCTTTGGCCGTTCAAACATTCCCGTCCGCGTCGAACGTAGGTCGAAGTTTGTAATTTTCGCTGAAGCTGAATGTGAGCTGGGTGGCACCCTTAATTGCTTTTATATGCATGTATGGCGCCAGAGGCGATTATAGACCACGGAGAATTTGGTCGCGCAATTTATTGGGTTCGTAACGGGGGAAATACGTGACGGCTTGATTTTTCTGTCGAATCGAAAGCACTTTTGAGTTCCTGACCAACCTCCTTCTGGTCGGCACAACTTCCGACGCCAACTTACGAGTCCCACATTGTCCTATTCATTCAATACCTTAAAGGTGTTTCTATTGGACGCATTCTATGAGGGTGGATCATCGGCAAAGGAGGATGAAACATTATACAAGAAGCTTACAAAATTGACATATTGATACTATAAAAATGAAAGTACACAGAATACACAAATTTGTACACACATTAGTTAATATTATAGTTATAAACGCTCAGAGTTCCATAAGGTAATAATGTTGGTCACTGCTTTGTTCAGGCAAGTTGTTCCATTCTGCAATGCTCAGCATTCGAGGGGAAACATGAAGGAGTTATTATGTTATCTGTCCGAGAAGAAATATAATGAGCTGATTGGCACAAATATTTCTGAAGTTGAAAAACTGTAGTAAATGCCCTGAAAGAAATGCATTCAGCTAGTTTGGTGATGATGAAAGACCAAGATTTGCTTCTAGGGTGAGGACACTGCTTTCCGGGCTAAAAATCGTTTAATATAAAGCGGGCTCATTTATTTTGAACGGACTCTAGTTTAGCACTTCAATGGTTTTGATGTGGATGCCATATTATACTGGCCTATCGAACTTTACGGCGAATTATCGTTTTATACGCGAGTAATTTTGTTGTAGAAGGGGAAGATAGAGTTCTGGCTTAAGAATCCAAATGATTGTGGTGAGCTCAGCCATAAAATTATCGATATGTTGGTTCCATAATATATTGTCGGAGATATGAACGCTGAGATGCATATACAGCGAGACATATTCTAGCTGCTGCTTTACTAGAGAGTTTTAGTAGATCGTTCCGATGACTCCGATAACAATACCCGACGCTCCGCCACCGCTTTTGCGTGCATCGTTATCAGAGGTATGGAACCTGCCTATTAAAACTCTCTACTAACGTATATTGAACGGATGATTAATTGGTTAGTTGATGAAACGGTCATTGGTTTCGGATTTTCCAGGGTTAGTGTTCATATGCCAACTGAAGCACCAGGATGCTATGGAGTCGAGGTCATCTTAAAAAAGCAACGATCAGTTGGTCCAGTATTTTTGTTTTTCTGTAAACAACACAGTCATCTACAACTAGTGGAATGGTAGATTTAACCGCAGATCATTAATATCGATTCGAAAGAGTAGGCGGCCAAGAACGCTTTCTTGAGTGGACACACGCGGTTACCGGCAACGAGCTAGGTAAAGAATTATTTACCATGCAGCAAGGCTGTCGTAGTCCGTGTTTTTCTGAGCTGTTTTCCCCATCATGTATAACGTCAACCAACTGGCCCAGTTCTCCACCCTATTACAATTATTTACCCCGCCGTCTTCGTTGGGGCAGGCGGCTCGTTGAAGAGAGTGAGGTGCCCGCAGCCACTAGTCAACGGAATCTCGGCGTCACCAATGTCGAGCGCGAGGCTTTCACTGGGCATCTTGTCGTTTTGTAGTTTGGTTGCGGCGAGTTTTTGTAGAGTGGGTACCGCACTCGAGGATAAGGATAAGCTTTGTTTGCGAAGAAATACGAAGAAGAATTATCTGGCCCACGTAACCGTACCGCGTTTCTATGTGCGACCTGGCAGTGTATCTACTGCTTTTTCACGTATACACGTTGTAGTACGAAAAGTTATTCGCACTCGTGACCGGGAAGTTGCGTGCACGAGGGTGAGGTAATAATAATGCGCAATGCGTTTGTAGACTTTATTTCACTAAAAATAGAGAACTCGAAACAATATCTAAATTAAACGAACAAACTGAAGACGACTAGTGGGGCTTCGAATCGCGTAGAGCGAGCTGCGCCAGGTACTCCATGCTCGTTTCTTCTACGCGGTCCTTTGATGTGCTGACAGCGCCCACGGCAGCCGGACGTCGAATCGCGCCGGTCCTTCCAGGTGTTGCCCCACGATGCTGCGCGCCTCCAGGAAGAGACGGGCGTGTACCGGGATGATTTAGAGCCGCGCAGGCAGGAGCATCCGCGTCGTAAAGCACGGGGATTATAACGCGGCGTGCGGTGGTCGGCGTTCCGCCGCCGTGAGTCACCGTGGTTGCCACCTGTGTCGCGGCACGCCGCACCTCTCCGTTTCAGCGTAACTTGATAAGCGGCACAAGCGTTACGGCTCCAGCGAGCCAATCGGGAGCGTCGGAGCGAGGCACGTGACAACGCACTGTCGGCGCGTACTCTCTCTCCCGTTGAAAGCGTCTTCGAGGGTGCTTCGCTCCGGTCACCTGGACGGGGACCGCGGCTCTCACTCTTTGCTCGATGGAACGACGTGTATATCCGGGACCCAGGGGCGTGGCAGCCTCTCGGTGGGGCGGATGCGCGCACCTCGTTCCGCGGGTTTCCACGAAGAGCGCGTTCCCGGAGTCTGTCGTCCGTCGTGAGTCCCAACTTGCAAGTAGCGGCACACGCCGTTGGGGAAGGGGAGGCAATGTGCCACCGCCAGAGGTACCACCAGTAGCTGCCGATCGGCCCGCGTCACCGCCTCACATCTTTCTCTAAAATAAAGTCCCCGCCCAAACCATTTCATTCACAGTTCGGTCCGTCCAGAAATGAGTATGCGTCCAGACATCTCGCCCCCAAGCTTTTACGTTTTGTTTCTCCGTTCGCAAACTGCCGAGGGGAGGGAGAAAGACGGATGTGTCGTACTCGTAGTGCGAGACGATGGCCACCATCTTTCCTTTTCTTCTATCCCTCGTAACGCATGGGCGAAAAACCAACCGGAAACTGAACGGAATTCTAAACACGCAAAAATAGAGAGTTTTCGTAGACCGCGGTTGCCCCTCCGCTAAGCCCTCCGCTACTAAGAAGCCGCTACTGCGCCTGCGCGTCGATGGCCTTGACTGTACAGTTCCGGGTATCATAGCGGGTTGCGGAGAGCATTGCGGGTCGGCGAAAAACGATACTACGAAAACTCCTGAATACATCCAATAGCCATGTTTCGGGAAACGAACCACGCGTGGGTATTTGTCCCGCAAAAATCGCATATATGCCTTCAACGAAACCGCCGTCTTCTAAAATAACCGAAAAATCTGACGGAATTCAGACCATGCGAAAATCGTTTTATGCTTATCTTCGAGATACCAGGGTACGCGCTAAACGTAAATATATGGCTTCGTTAACATTACTATTCGAAATTCCTACGCGATACATACCGGCCATAGGGTCGTTTCTCAAATAAAAAAATTATGTGGACGTGCCTTTCCGTGTTTCAAAGATAGTGCGATTTCCGCGTGGCTTTTCGCCACATGCGTTCCCGCCTTTATGTTGACCCTTCAAATCCCATAGATTATAAATAAAGTTGTGTCCTCCTCCTCCTTGACGTCCAGAGATAGCTGGGCGGTAGATTCGCATGTCCGATATACTTCCGATAACGATATACCCGCTTCGGGCCCGTCATCGAGCGCATATTCCGCGGCCCAAAGGCAGAGGAGAGCAGTTTGGGGTTTTCTTGGCGTCTCGTCCGGCGGGGTCCGTACGTTCCCGCGAGCTTTGGTCTCGTGACGTGCTTTTGTGACGCTCGTCTTATCTGGGCTGTTTCCGGGGCTCTGGCGGTTCCTCGGCCAGGCGTGGCGCCCCGACGGTCCCCTCTTCTTGTGGCCCGCTCTCCCTCCGCGGCCGCTTCCAAAATAGACGTTTGTGCGCTCGTGAAAGCTGCCGATGCACGCATCACGCTGTTCTCTCCTCCCGGACATTCCGAAGCACGGGGCGGCCAGAGAGCGAAGTTCACCCGCGGAATGCACGGGCCTGGACAGACGCCCCCGTGGCTACGAGTCCAGGTGCCGAAGGCTTATAACCAGATTCCTGTTGCACGTCAGAAATCTTGGTTTAGTTATTATTTTCATCGGGGCGTTCCGCATGCCCATCGTCGGTACATGTTGGTGTACAGTCGTGGGTACGTTATATCAAAATATATGGACTTCTTTCTTCCAGTAACGAGCGCCGTCTGCGGGAGTTGTCTTCGAACCTACAAATGAGGGGCAGCCCAACTGCTCTCCGCCCGTCAGAATACACTGGCATCGTGCCGTTGTATTGATGCTCGCTGCCTTTCTCCTTTGGTATATGCTTTTTATGCCCCATGCTAGCGTGTATTCGAACGAAGAATGACCAAAAACGACGAAATACGCGCGAAGATAGGTGCTGAATATGTTGGTCGACCTGAACTCTGCCCCGCGAAAATGGCGGCAGCGGGAAGCGAGGCCGGGGGAGGGGTGTATGCGATGCGCGGAAGCTTGCTGGAAGAAGGTCCATTCCGGTGACGTGATTGCTGCGCCGTTTGCGCCAAACTGCGCCAAAGTGCTTACCCCGCCGCATCCTGCTACGTTTCACCCAAATCTGAGGAATTTGCACCAACACTGCGCCAAAAGATCAGTTTGCTTTCTCAATACTGAAATAAACAGTTCAGGCTCCACCACACTGCCGAATCGTGACTCTATAGGCTCGTACGAATTTTCGACACTTCCGATTATCGCTCAGAATAACGCAATATTATATTTGATGTTCGTATCGATCGAATACTGACAGTGCTCCGGGAGTTCCGCCAATTTTCTCGTCGTCTACCGTTTTTTTCTTTTTTTTCTCTCTTTTAGGCAGATTAGTTAGTTTCGTTGAGTGCTCTTCCCCCGTGCAAATAGTCCACTGCGGAGAAGCGACAGACGTGTTGTAGACATTGCGATTTTGCATTATCTGCTTCGCCGCAGCGCAGCTCGTGATGCTAAGGGGAAGCACCCTCTTCGAGTGCGGCATGGTGCACCGCACGCGTTGTTTACTAAGAAATAATATATAAATAAAGAACAATCACATCTGGGGAATACTGATGTGACTGACAACTTGCCTTGCTGATAAAATTTCAGAATAAGACAGCGGCGAATTCGTATTGGCCGCACTATCCTGACGAGTTGCGGGCATCATTGGTTCTCTTGTAATTCATAATCGACTAAAAATAAAAGCATTTGGTACAGCAACATTGTGTTTAAAAGAAACTTTATTAGGCCAACCTGGGTAGCATCGCACCGTGGCTTTAATTTGTTTTGTCAAATCCCGCGTTTAGCTAGCATTTTTATATGGGCTTTCGAGTGTTTTAATGGTGCATTGAATAAAAGTGAGAAGCAAACGGGCTTATCAGGGGGTTGAGGGGACGAGATGGAGAGGGTGGACGACGACGACGACGACGACGACGGACGGAAGGTTGGGAATAACAACGAGTTCATGCTGGATGTTTTTAAAGTAGGTATATTTATCGTCCACTTGCTCATTTCACATTATTACAAAGAATACGAGAGATAGTGTCATTGATGTTCATAATTAATATTAAAGGCTTCTTTTTTATCTGAATTAAGAATGACAGGTTTAGGCAAGCTTTCAGAACTTGAGCAAAATGTTCAATTTTGTACTCCAACAAATTTATTCTATAATTATTTCAGCGTATTATAAATCAGGTCTGCCTTTGATCCATACCTACACTTACCACTCACAGATATTTTTAGTGCTCTGCGCAGTAAACTTCAAAACATCTATATAGGTGTAATCGGTAATTGATCCAATGTCTATAACTCACACCTTTTTGACGAGTGTTGTTACACCGCATAAATGACGTTGTTCCTTCTTTATAGGCCCGTTCACGCTCGTAGCGACCGAGCACGACCGAGAGAGACCAAACCGGATTTCACCAGAAGCCTCTTGCGATCTCTTAGGACCAGCTCCGCCGTATAGCGCATCTCAGTCCTAAAAACCGGTCTGGTCTCTCTCGAGTTCGTACTCCGTCGCAAGAGTGAACGTTGCGCTTCCCACCCTACATGTTGTTGTCATCTATCTTTAGAAAGCAAATGCACACAGCATTTGAGAGCCTCTCAGCTACACATGACACCTTATATTGACCATTGGCTAGAGAGCCCTTCAACAATAGAAGAGTGACATGCAAAGCGTCGTGTGCCGCTGAATTGGTCGACAAATGTTGTTTTTGATGATTTGCTTCTGAAAGAAAAAGGTTGATACAGCAGGAGAAATATGGTCCTGTAAGAGAAAAAAACAACATTCAAAGCATCATACAAACACGTTCACTTTTACTTTTGAGGCAAAAGAAAAAAATCGAGGTGTGTGCAACTGTCGGATAAGGATGCTCAGATACTGGGCAGAGCCCAAGGTTGTTTGATCCAGTCAATTTTCCACAGAACATGTGTTGCACTGCAGCAGAAAAGTTAGCAGGCACCATGAAATGAAAGTTTCGGCTGGGAGTAACTTGAGACATTCTAATGGATATCGTTTATTGAGTCAAAATAAAACTAGTGGCACTAGCGTAAGAAAGCCTAAAGCCTGCTTTCGGCTGGTGCACTCCTTTCGCTCGAAAGTTCTTCGCCTTTTTCTGCGATACTGTCCGCGGTGCCCCCGCGTCAGCCTGCATGCTCCGCATGGGACTTGAAGCACGGCGTCACTCGGACGTATGCGCTCGTCAACGATAACCCGCCGACGAATATTCGAGCACTGGCGTCATCGGATGGCCAATGAGTACCGCAAATGATGAGTACACTTTGTCATCGCTTGAGAATGACAAAGTTCCATGGTCTAAATCCAAATTCCCGTAGCGCTGTTTCTTTTTTTTTTTTTTTCGCCTTAGCGGCGGCGGTGTGATCTTCGGGGGCAGAGGGCGACGCGGGGAGTGCGAGCCTTGCGGGAGGGCGCTCGTCGCGAGCAGGGCGTCTCGGCCGGCGCTTTCTTGCCTGTTTCTCTGGTCTGGCGCAGGGACACTGTACTAGCCTGATCCGGCGCCTCCTCTGTCGCTTCGGACTCGCGGCGAGGGTGCGAACTTTTGAAGGGCTGGGTATGCGGGTCCGGTTGAAGCCAGATGGCCGAGGCCTTTTTCCTCACCGGGTCAGTCCCGGTCACGTGACTAAGAGTCACGCATTTGAACTGATTGGTCGCGAGGTCTGTAGAGAGGGAAAGGTTGAATCTTGAAGGAACGGGGCGAAGCTTTTAGGACTCGATCCTTGGGCCGAGACTCTGGGCCAGTAAGGGTGGTCTCCAAAGTTGGGACTAGGTAATTGGAGTTGGACGGGTGTAAATATATGTACTTGGCGAGTTGACTAGCCACAAGCAGCGACGGGCCGACTCGCTACAAGCAGTGAGTCGATCCCGTCACTCAGCAACTGTGCCTTAGAAGTGACGGGTGGAAGCTTGGAGTCGGCTGTAGCGGTGCCCGTTAGCATCAACGACCACATGATTTCTCAGTTGGCTAATCTGAGTTGAGGGTTAAAAGCCCCTAAGGGAGGAAGAAGCTGAAAATCATTTCAAGGTATCTTTAAAGAGGGACTCACGCTCAACAGACATACTGTAATGTTTCATACCCAAACATCATACAGGCCAAGCTTTAAATTCTCAATAAAAAAACAATCATTTATGATCAGTTTTGCGAATTCAACACGAAAAGACTCTAGATCTTAGAAGAGCACGAATGACACTGTAATCGCAGTTGCTTGGTTTATTAGTTCATCAACACTATACATAAATAAAATAATCAAGGAAGCCAAAATTTTTCTTCGACAGATTATTATCGCCGAATTTTTCGCGGCTCTTCTTGCTTTTTTTTGTCTGCGAGAATTTATCTCGCGCTGTGACGTCACGAGTTTTAATCTTGGCTTCGATATGCGTAAAGAATTACCGGAAGGGATTGTTCGCCATTGCTCTGCGGATGAAAAATAGAATAATTCAAAATAGTTATGAAGCGCTTGGGCAACCTTTGTCATGCTTTTGGTCGTTAATAATCTCTTCCTGTTTTTCATTTAGATGTCCTTTCTCCGTTTTCATTTTTTTCCTAACATATCCAGCTGTTACAAAATGATCAAATTCCGTAATTTTCCCAGTCTTTGTTGACCATATCTGCTCAGTAATATGTCTCCTTTTTCGTCACGAGAGGGTGCAGGTTATATCATTCGAGTGAAGTGAGGTGTGTTGCCATGGGACATTTCTACAATATCTGCATGTTGTGTACGTAGTTCTGTTCTGCAGAGGTATATTGTCAGCACTTGGGACCTTCGGCAGTCATTTCTTTGTTTGTAGGGTTGAAGTTTTTTATAAGCTTGCATGTGACGCTTAGAGCGTGACGTCACATACTGTGGTCGTTGTTGAGCGCGTTCTTCAGCACTGGCGAGAACAGTGAGAATGACCACAGTGTAGTGCGATGACAACATACCCATGCTTTGTGGTTGCCACGCGAACTGTGCGGAAATCTATGTGCTTCGGCTCATCCGCAGCTTGTACGGAAAGCCTGGTGGACTCTCCCAAGCTGTTCGTCAGGTTATGAAGGGATAGTATTCTTTCCTTGTCTTTCTCCTTATTAACAGGTTGTTCCCGCAGTTATACTTGCTCAAACATCATTCCCCCCCCTTTTCTTTTTTTGTCAAAGTTATTATGGGAACTATCATTCGAAAATGGCCGCCAGTGAGCAAACGGACTCGTCGAGGTTATTGAGAAGACGCCATATAATGGTGATTCAGTTGGAACTCTGACGTCATACTGCGCCTGCAGCGACAAGTTTCTGAACGAGTTTCCCCGTTATCCCGCCAATAACAATATTCAATATTTGAATACCCATTGCAAAAAGCGTTTCGCAAGCGCTGTTAGCACCGCGCCCAGTAATAACGGCCCAGTTGTGCCGCCAGTGAATCTGGCAGATGCATGTAGAGCACTTCAATCTTCCATATCCAGATTTTAGTTTCCGAACATAAGGGTTTATTTAGATGTAAGTATTCTATAGACGTTGAAGTAATAAGCACGAATTTGATTTTCCGGCAAGTTTGCCGGCCATGTTATTTGCGGCAATCTAATTCCCTTGCTGGGGGAAATATTGTAACGGATTTATTTATTTACTGTTACTTTATAAATATGAACATACGGAAACTGTATAAATATATAAATGTTGTTTAAGTTGCCAGTGAGAAAACATCGTGAGCAGGAGAATACCGAAAGTGGAAAATCACGATTTTTCAGGTGACCGGTCACAGGAACCAATTTAAATATGCAAAGACGATGATCAAGATAACGCCGAGTAGGTTTTGCTCTTTTTCCATCGCCTTTCGCTCGTGTTCTTCTTCACCTGTGCAAGGAGTGCCTTCGTGCTTTTTCATTTTTACGTCATTTGAGTAGGGGAATCGTTGCAGACCGGTTACTTGAGACGATGTTCTAGTGGCTGTAGACGCTGTTACTGAGCATGCGCACTTCCAGTTTTGTCTGCACAATTGCAGGGACATTTCGATCGCCGTAGTTATAGCGAGATTTGGCGAGGGTTGTATTTTCTGCCGTTGTCACCAGGCGAATGCGTACCTATTTTTTCCGTAAATACAATGTGGGCGTATGAGAAATGTAAATTTTTTGTTTTCTGATAGTAATGCCTGAAAAGATATATTTTCAAATTTGCATTTGTAACTAATTTCTCATTTGAGGCAAGCACGGTAATTCGTCCACATTTTTCCGAGGTCCCACGAACGCATCGCGTTTCCCCCGCCTTGATGGTAATACTGGAGTCTGAGCTTTGACCGAACATATCGACGCGAAGCAACTGCCTTGTCTCTACTAACTGCATGAACGCAAGAACGCCTGCGTTCTGCGTCCAGTACTGAACGAACACTGAGTCGAGGCAAAAGGCGCTGGCGTCCTATATCATTCCAGGCATATTCGTCGCCTTGGCGACTCTTCGCGCCTCGTCTCTCCCCTCCTTACCCGCATATAGTATACTCACGCACAGACGCGTTCGTCCCCAGCTGACACCCAGAGGTCCTTGGCTCTCCAGACTGCACGGGCAGAGTTGGGAACTGGAGCCAGTACGCCGGTCTGATGCCCGCCCTGGACCCCGAGGACGACTGTCTGACGAAAAGCCTCCAGGGGACAGCCCGGCCTGCCTCCCGCCCGGAGGAGCGGCCGCCACTGCGTCCCTTGTCCGTCGTCGCAGCAGAGGCACTCGGTGGTCGGGGACTCAGACCCAGTGTCGAGGGGGCACCGAGCGCCTCTGCTGCGACGACGGACAAGGGACGCAGTGGCGGCCGCTCCTCCGGGCGGGAGGCAGGCCGGGCTGTCCCCTGGGGGCTTTTCGTCAGACGGTCGTCTCGGGGTCCAGGGCGGGCATCGAACCGGCGTACTGGCTCAGGTTCCACACGCTCACCCCCGTGCAGTCTGCGGAGAGCAAAGGACGCACTCGGGTCAGCTGGGGACAGGCTGCACGTCTGTGCGTGAGTATACATATGCGGGTAAGGAAGAGGAGAAGACGAGAGCGCGAGGGGTCGCCAGAGCGACGAGCTATGCTTGGAATGATTATAAGGACGTAGAGCCAGCTGCCTTTGCCTACGACTCAGTGTTCCAAAGCGTTCGAACGCGGACTCCGAACGCAGGCGTTTGACGTTCGAACGCGTTCGTGCAGTTAGTAGAGACAGAGGCAGTTAGCTTCGCGTCGACCCACTAATGATTCCAGTCAAAGCTCGGAGCTCCGGTATTTACCATCCAAAACGGAGGGAGGAAAACACGATGCTTTAGACACGGCGTTTCTCTACTAGAAGTAGACTTCTGCTCGTTACTCGGAAAATGTAATGGATTACAATTACGAATTACCGTGCCTCAAATGAAATGAATTACAAATACGAATTGCTTTCGCTGAAAAGTAACGGATTGCTTTACTCGCTACGCTACAAATTGCCTCACGTTACTTTTCCCGTATACATTTATCAAGAAAACAATAAAAAAACAATTTTAATGTTAAGGAAACACGTTCTGCCACACTAATTTACATTTCTCATACGCCCGCATTATGGTCGTACTGCAAAAATAATATATTGTATTTACGAGAAAAAATGTAGGTGCACTCCGTTCACCTGTAAGCTGACAACGGCGAAAGCTGCAACCACACTCGCCATCTCGCTATAGCTTACGGCGACCGGAAATAATCCCTGCAATTGTGCAGACAAAGCTAGAGGTGCGCATGCTCAGTAGCAGCGTCTACCGCCGCTAGGAGATTCGGATGTAAGGAACCGATCTACGAAAGCTCCCCTTCGAAACGGTCCTTTCAAACGGCGTAAAAGTAAAAAAAAAAAAAAAACACGAAGAGTTTTTTTTTGCACAGGTGAAGAAGAAAACACCACGAAAGGCGATGGAAAGAGGCAAAACCTACTCGGCGTTGTCTTCTTGATCATCGTCTTTTGCATATTTGTATGCGCCTTGAACGTTTTTGTTTTGGTGGTTCTAGTGACCGGTCACACAGAAAATCGTGTTTTCCTTTCGGTATTCTCTCTTCACGATGTTTTCTACTTTGTTAAACTTGCCATCGTTATGCTGCTGAATTGCCCGCTCATATTGCTCCAGTTTCTACATTATGTTCATATTTATAAAAGTAACGAGTAAATAAAGTCATCCGTTACCAATATTTCTAACGAAATTAGATTACAAATTACTGCCGCAAATAACTAACGTGGCAATTACAAAATTACTCGAAAAAAGTAATCCGTTACATATAACGGATTACTTCCCAAGTCTGCCTAGGAGTACCCATCATATTTGAACTGTATGTTCAAGAGCTTAAAATCTGGATATGGAAATTGAAGTGCTCACCACATGCATCTGCCAGATTCACTGGCGACGCACAACTGAGGCCGTTGTTGCTGAGCGCGTGCTGGCAGCGCGCTTGCGAAACGCTTTTGCGATGGGCATTCCAAACTATTGAAATGGTTGTTATTGGCAGAAGACAAGTGGGAGCTCGTTCAGAGCATGCGCTGCGAACACGCGTAGTCAAGTATGGCGTCCAGGTTCCAGCTGAATACCATTATATGGCCATCTTCTCGATAACCTCCATTCGACGAGTCCGTTTGCTTCACCGGCGACCATTTTCGAATGATAGTTCCCGCATAACTAACTTTGACAAAAAAGAAAGAAAAGGGGGAATGATGTTTGAGCGAGTACTCATAACTGCGGGAACCAACCTGTTGGCATAAGGGAGAAAGACAGGGAAAGGGAATACTATCCTTCATAACCTGACAGGTCGCTTGGGAGAGTCAGGTTCAGGCTCCCGTACAAGCTCACAGTTGAGCGAAGCACATAGGCACACCACGCAATGGCGGTTCTGCGTGGCAACCACCAAAGCATGGAGACGTGACGTCATCGCACCATACTGGTGGTCATCCTCACTTGTTCTCGCCACTGCTGAAGGAACGCGCTCAACAGCGACCACAGTGTGTGACGTCACATGCAAGCGTCACATGCAAGCTTATAAAGCTTCAGCCCCCGAAACTTAAAGAAATGACTGCCGGAAGTTACAAGTGCTGACTGACGACCCAGCTACCGCTACTGCAGAACAGAACTACGTGCACAACATGCGGATGACGTAGGGATGGTATGGCAGCACACCTCACTCACTCGGATGTGTATTGCTCGCACCATATCGTGATGAAGGAGGGGACATATTTACTGAGCAGATATGGTCTAACAAAAAGACAGGGAGAGTGCAGGCGAGCTGGTGATAGTTGATCATTTTGTGTAACAGCCGAGACTGTGGTTAGGAAAAAAAAAAGTAGTAAGTGACAGAGAGGGGAACGTCTCTAGAAGAAAAAGAAACAGGAGGGGTTATTGGCGACCAAAAGCGCCGTTTTGGTCGGCATTCAAAGGTTGCCCAAAGCGCTCCCTATGATGTCTTTATTTTGAATTATTCTGTTTTCATCCACGGAAATATGAGCAATGACAGACTGTCAACTTACATGGTGTCATTTTAAGGATACGATGACTCCGAGCTTCCATTGTGCTTTTTTACACACGCCATCGAAATTAGTTTGCAACTGATAATAAGTAGCCAAGATTAAAACTCGTGACGTCACAGCGAGGCCAATCCTGGTCGTGATGTCACGAACGAAAGCCATATAGAGGGCGCCACCGAAAAAAATTCGGCGCTGCTAATCTGTCGAAGAAAAATGAGCTACTTTTTGATTATTTTATTTATTTATAGTGTTGATGAACTAATAAACCAATCAACTGCATTACAGTGTCATTCGTGCCTCTTCTAAATTTAGGGGTTTCTTATTGTTGAATTCGCAAAACTGATCATAAATGTTTTTTTTTTTATTGAGAAACTAAAGCTTGATTGTGATGTTTGGGTATGAAATATTACAGTATGTTTGTTGAGCGTGAGTCCTCTTTAAAGGAGCTGTGCAACGATATTCAATTGGAATGTTTTTCACTTTACACGAGCTTACTGGTACTAGTGGGACACAAGGATACTCGCACGCAACGCCACTGGCCAAGAAACTCCTTTGTTCCGGTGTAATTTCAAGGACAAAAGCGATCATTTTCATGCAATCTCTCCTTTGCAAAATTTGATGACGTAACGTGGGGACCGCAGAACACCCCTATGACGATATGTGAATGCTGTTGATAGATTGGACCCGAGCATTGCGTGGGCACTCTATTTAGGCTCGTGATAATTACTAGCTCGAGAAGCATTCGGGTAGTGGCCCGTGTCCAATCGCTGCAATGACGACAATAGCCGAGCCATAACAATGTCTGGAACTCAGCGCGTGTCCTGTGCTTTGCCAACCCAAGCGCGTGGCTATGATCAACATTGGCGGCATATAGTCGGCTCCAGATCACGTGGCCGCTTGTTCTGGCTGCGAGTTGAGGGGGTGAACGATGCTCGTTTTTATTTAATTTTTTGGGGGACTTCTATTGGGTGGGGTGAAAAACGAACGCGTGTTTCATAGGTCATTAACGTCAGGGATCCGTTTTAAGCGGTATTTGCGCAAATTTCAAAAATTGTTGCCTCGCCCCTTTAAAGATACCTTGAAATGAATTTCAGCTTCTTCCTCCTTAGCTTTAACCCTCAACTCAAAAGCGAAATGAGAAATCACGTGGTCGTGATGTGCTTCGGGCACCGATACAATGGCCCCAAGTGCTCCTCCCGGTGGTGTGAAGGCACGGTTCCGCTCGGTGGCATGCCTCGAGATCCCGAAGCGCGCGAGCCTTCGCGCACGAGCTTCGGGATCTGGGAGGCCATGCCAGTGGTCTGGAGCGTGGTGGCACGAACGTCGCTGAGTGACGGGTCGACTCACTGCTTGTAGCGAGGTCGACCCGTCGCTGTGTGGCTAGTCAACTCGCTGCTATGTACATATATTTACACCTGTCCAACTCCAAGTTACAAGTCCCAACTTGGGACACCATCCTTACTCGTCCAGAGTCTCGGCCCAAGACTCAAGTCCATAAAAGCGTCCCCGTTCCTTTCTTCACAGATTCGACCTTTCCCTCCCTCACGGACCACACGACCAATCAGTTCAAATGTGACTTTGTCACGTGATCGGGACTGAACCCAGTGAGGGAAAAGGCCTCCAATTACCGCTTCGACGGACTCGCATACCCAAAGCCCTCAAAAGTTCGCACCCCTCTCCGCGAGTCCGAAGCGACAGAGAGGCGCCGGATCAGGCTAGTCGTAGTGTCCCCTGCGCTAGCCCAGAAAACAGGCAAGAAAGTGTCGGCGAGACGCTCTGCCCTCCGTGACGAGCCCCGTCAATGCCCCGGGCACTCCCCGCGTCGCGCCCCGCCCCCGAAGGTCACGCCGCCGCCGCTGGGGTGGCTGAGAAAAGACACAATAAGAGAAAACAAAGAAAGAAACAGCGCTCCGGAATTTAATTTACACCATGGAACTTGTCATTCTCAAGTGATGACAAGTGCCATCACGGCACTCATTGGCCACGAACGCCAGTTCCAATATTCGTCGGCGGGTTGGTTGTTGACGAGCGCATACGTCCGAGTGACGCACTGCTCGGGCCCAATACGTGAGCTGGGGCAGGCTGACGTGCGGGGGCACCGCGGATGCATCGCAGTGGAAAGGCGGAGAACTTTCGAAGGAAAGGAGGTACCAGCCGAAAAGCAGGCTTTAGGCTTTCTACGCTCGTGCACTAGTTTTATTTTGGCGCACTAAACGATATGCGATTAGCAAAATCTCAAGTTATCCCAGCCGAAACTTCATTTCATTGTCCCTTTAACTTTTCTGTGCAGTGCAACACATGTACTGTGGAAAATTTACTGGATCAAATAACGTTGGGTTCTGCCCAAATATCTGGGTATCCTTGACTAACAAAGCAAACACCTCGACGAAACTGTTTTTTTCTCTCGTTGTTTCAAAGGAAAGTGAAAGTGTCTGTATGATGCTTTGAATGTTGTTACTTTTCGTCTTATAGGACCTTACATTTCTCTGCTGTATCAACCTTTTTCTTTTAGAAAGCAAACACAAACAACATTGTAGACCAATTCAGCGGCACACGATTCTTTGCATGTCACTTCTATCGTTACAGTGCTCGCTAACAATGGACAATATCAAGTGTCATGGTAGCTCAAGTGCTCTCAAATGCTGTGTGTATTTGCTTTCTACAAAAGAGTTGACGTACAACAGAGAGAAGATGTTAGCGGATGCGCTATAAGGAAGAGGAGACAAACGTTGCTTCATGGCAGGCGTAACAATCACTTTAGTCAAAAGGTGTGAGTTATAGACATTGGATAAATTGCCGATTACACCTATATAGGTGTTTTGAAGTTTACTGCGCAGAGCACTAAAAATATCTGTGAGTGGTAAGTGTAGGTATGGATCAAAGGTAGACCTAATTTATACTACACTGAAATAATTATAGAATAAATTTGTTGGAGTACAAAATTGAACATTTTGCTCAAGTTCTGAAAGTTGCCTAAAACTGCCATTCTATAATTCAGATAAAAAGGAAAGCCTTTAATTTAATTATGAACATCAATGACACTTCTCTTGTATTCTTGTAATAACGTGAAATGAGCAAGTGGGCGATAAATATACCTACTTTAGAGAAATCCAGCTGAACTCGTTAGTTATTCCTGTCGCGCGTCGTCGTCGTCATCTCGTCTCCCTCCCCTCAACGCCCCAATAAAACCCGTTTGCTTCTCACTTTTATTCAACGCACCATTAAACGCTCGAAAGCCCATATAAAAATGCTAGCTAAACGCGGATTTGACAAAACAAATTAAAGCCATGGTGCGTGCCACCCAGGTTGGCCTAATAAAGTTTTTTTTTTATTTAACACCCTGTTGCTGTACCAAAGCTTTTATTTTTTAGTCGAATATGAAATACAAGGACAGAACCAATGATGCCCGCAACTCGTCAGGATGGTGCGGCCAATATGAATTCGCCGCTGTCTTATTCTGAAATTTTATCAGCAAGGCAAGTTGTCAGTCACATCAGTATTCCCCAGATGTATTCATCTTTATTTATATTTTATTTCCCAGTAAACAACGCGTGCGCGTGCACCATGCCGCACTCGAAGAGGTGTGCTTCCCTAGCACTACGGCTGCGCTGCGGCGAAGCGAGATGTGCAAAATCGCAATGTCTACACCACGTGCTGTCGGTTCTCCGCAGTGCACTTTTGCACGGGGAGAAGGGCACTCAACAAAACTAAATAACCTGCCCCCCCCCCAAAAAAAAAGAAAAAAAAAAAGAAAAAAAAAAATAGTACGACGAGAATTATTGCGGACCTCCCGAGTACTGTCAGTATTCGATCGATACAAAAAATCAAATATAATATTGCGTTATTCCGAGCGATAATCGGAAGTCTCGAAAATTCGTACGAGCCTATGAGTCACGATTCGGCAGTGTGGTGGAGCCTGAGCTGTTTATTTCAGTATTGAGAAAGCAAACTGATCTTTTGGCGCAGTGTTGGTGCAAATTCCTCAGATTTGGGTGAAACGTAGCAGGATGTGGCGGGGTAAGCACTTTGGCGCAGTTTGGCGCAAACGGCGCAGCAATCACGTCACCGGAATGGACCTTCTTCCAGTAAGCTTCCGCGCATCGCATACACCTCTCCCCGGCCTCGCTTCCCGCTGCCGCCATTTTTCGCGGGGCAAAGTTCGGGTCGACTAACATATTCAGCACCTATCCTTGCGCGTACTTCGTCGTTTTTGGTCATTCTTGTTCGAATACACGCTAGCATGGGGCATAAAAAGGCATATACCCTAGTATATGGGGCATGCAAAAGGCAACGAGCATCAATATAACGGCACGATGCCAGTGTATTCTGACGGGCGGAGGCAAGTTGGGATGCCCCTCATTTGTAGTTCGAAGACAACTCCGCAGACGGCGCTCGTTACTGGAAGAAAGGTCCATTATATTTTGATATAACGTACCCACGACTGTACACCAACATGTACCGACGATGGGCATGTGGAACGCCCGGATGAAAATAATAACTAAAACCAAGATTTCTGACGTGCAACAGGAATCTCAGTTATAAGCCTTCGGCACCTGGACTCGTAGCCACGGGGGCGTCTGTCCAGGCCCGTGCATTCCGCGGGTGAACTTCGCTCTCTGGCCGCCCCGTGCTTCGGAATGTCCGGGAGGAGACAGCGTGATGCGTGCATCGGCAGCTTTCACGAGCGCACAAACGTCTATTTTGGAAGCGGCCGCGGAGGGAGAGCGGGCCACAAGAAGAGGGGACCGTCGGGGCGCCACGCCTGGCCCAGGAACCGCCAGAGCCCCGGAAACAGCCCAGATAAGACGAGCGTCACAAAAGCACGTCACGAGACCGAAAGCTCGCGGGAACGTTACGGACCCCGCCGGACGAGACGCCAAGAAAACCCCAAACTGCTCTCCTCTGCCTTTGGGCCGCGGAATATGCGCTCGATGACGGGCCCGAAGCCGGTATATCGTTATCGGAAGTATATCGGACATGCGAATCTACCGCCCAGCTATCTCTGGACGTCAAGGAGGAGGAGGACACAACTTTATTTATAATCTATGGGATTTGAAGGGTCAACATAAAGGCGGGAACGCATGTGGCGAAAAGCCACGCGGAAATCGCACCATCTTTGAAACACGGAAAGGCACGTCCACATAATTTTTTTATTTGAGAAACGACCCTATGGCCGGTATGTATATCGCGTAGGAATTTCGAATAGTAATGTTAACGAAGCCATATATTTACGTTTAGCGCGTACCCTGGTATCTCGAAGATAGCATAAAACGATTTTCGCATGGTCTGAATTCCGTCAGATTTTTCGGTTATTTTAGAAGACGGCGGTTTCGTTGAAGGCATATATGCGATTTTTGCGGGACAAATACCCACGCGTGGTTCGTTTCCCGAAACATGGTATTGAATTATTAAGGAGTTTTCGTAGATCGTTTTCGCCGACCCGCAATGCTCTCCGCAACCCGCTACGATACCCGGAACTGTACAGTCAAGGCCATCGACGCGCAGGCGCAGTAGCGGCTTCTTAGTAGCGGAGGGCTTAGCGGAGGGAGAACCGCGGTCTACGAAAACTCCCTATTTTTGCGTGTTTAGAATTCCGTTCAGTTTCCGGTTGGTTTTTCGCCCATGCGTTCCGAGGGATAGAAGAAAAGGAAAGATGGTGGCCATCGTCTCGCACTACGAGTACGACACATCCGTCTTTCTCCCTCCCTCGGCAGTTTGCGAACGGAGAAACAAAACGTAAAAGCTTGGGGGCGAGATGTCTGGACGCATACTCATTTCTAGACGGACCGAACTGTGAATGAAATGGTTTGGGCGGGGACTTTATTTTTAGAGAAAGATGTGAGCGGTGACGCGGGCCGATCGGCAGCTACTGGTGGTACCTCTGGCGGCGGCACATTGCCTCCCCTCCCCCAACGGCGTGTGCCGCTACTTGCAAGTTGGGACTCACGACGGACAACAGACTCTGGGAACGCGCTGTTCGTGGAAACCCGCGGAACGAGGGTGCGCGCATCCGCCCCACCGAGAGGCTGCCACGCCCCTGGGTCCCGGATATACACGTCGTTCCATCGAGCAAAGAGTGAGAGCCGCGGTCCCCGTCCAGATGACCGGAGCGAAGCACCCTCGAAGACGCTTTCAACGGGAGAGAGAGTACGCGCCGACAGTGCGTTGTCACGTGCCTCGCTCCCACGCTCTGATTGGCTCGCTGGAGCCGTAACGCTTGTGCCGCTTATCAAGTTACGCTGAAACGGAGAGGTGCGGCGTGCCGCGACACAGGTGGCAACCACGGTGACTCACGGCGGCGGAACGCCGACCACCGACGCCGCGTTGTAATCCCCGTGCTTTACGACGCGGATGCTCCTGCCTGCGCGGCTCTAAATAATCCCGGTACACGCCCGTCTCTTCCTGGAGGCGCGCAACATCGTGGGGCAACACCTGGAAGGACCGGCGCGATTCGACGTCCGGCTGCCGTGGGCGCCGTCAGCGCGACAACAAAGGACCGCGTAAGAATCGAGCGAGAGTAAACACTGGTGCGCTGGGGTACCGTGCTGCCAGAGCAAGATGCGGAAAGACTACCTAGTCGCTTCTTACGGTTCGAACTCGTGGTCACTAGTCTTCTTCAGATTGTTCGTTTAACGAGTTCTCTATTTTTAGTGAAATAAAGTGTACAAACGCATTGCGCATTATTATTATCTCACCCTCGTGCACGCAACTTTCCGAGTCACGAGTGCGAATAACTTTTCGTACTACAACGTGTATACGTGAAAAAGCAGTAGATACACTGCCAGGTCGCACATAGAAACGCGGTACGGTTACGTGGGCCAGATAATTCTTCTTCGTATTTCTTCGCAAACAAAGCTTATCCTTATCCTCGAGTGCGGTACCCACTTTACAAAAACTCGCCGCAACCAAACTACAAAACGACAAGATGCCCAGTGAAAGCCTCGCGCTCGACATTGGTGACGCCGAGATTCCGTTGACTAGTGGCTGCGGGCATGCTCTCTCTTCAACGACCGCCTGCCCCAACAGACAGCGGGGTAAATAATTGTTCACCTAGCTCGTTACCGGTAACCTCGTGTGTCCCTCAAGAAAGCGTTCTTGGCCCCATACTCTTTCGAATCGATATTAATGATCTACAATTAAATCTACCATTCCACTAGTTGTAGATGACTGTGTTGTTTACAGAAAACAAAAATACTGGACCAACTGATCGTTGCCTTTTTTAAGATGACCTCGACTCCATAGCATCCTGGTGCTTCAGTTGGCATATGAACACTAACCCTGGAAAATGCGAAACCAATGACCGTTTCATCAAACTCTAACAATTAATCATCCGTTCAATATACGTTAGTAGAGAGTTTTAATAGGCCGGTTCGATACCTCCGATAATGATACGCAAAAGCGGTGGCGGAGCGTCGGGTATTGTTATCGGAGTCATCGGAACGATCTACTAAAACTCTCTAGTAAAGCAGCAGCTAGAATATGTCTCGCTGTATATGCATCTCGGCGTTCATATCTCCGAAAATTTATTATGGAACCAACATATCGATAATTTTATGGCTAGCTCACTGAAATCATTTGGATTCTTAAGCCAGAACCTCTGTCTTCCCCTTCTGCAACAAAATTACTCGCGTATAAAACGATAATTCGCCCTAAAGTTCAATAAGCCAGTATAATATGGCGTCCACATCAAAACCATTGAAGTGCTAAATTAGAGTCCGTTCAAAATAAAAGAGCCCGCTTTATATTAAACGATTTTTAGCCCGAAAGCAGTGCCCTCACCCTAGAAGCAAATCTTGGACTTTCTTCATCACCAAACTAGCCGAATGTGTTTCTTTCAGGGCATTTACTACAGTTTTTCAACTTCAGAAATATTTATTGCCAATCAGCTCATTATATTTCTTCTCAAACAGATAACATAAAAACTCCTTCATGTTTCCCCCTCGAATGCTGAGCATTGCAGAATGGAACAACTTGCCTGAACAAAGAGTGACCAACATTAATACCGTACTGTTTAAGGAACTCTGAGCGTTTATAACTATAATATTAACTAATGTGTGTACAAGTTTGTGTATTCTGTGTACTTTCATTTTTATAGTATCAATATGTCAATTTGTAAACTTCTTGTATAATGTTCATCCTCCTTTGCCGATGATCCACCCTCATAGAATGCGTCCAATGAAACACCTTTAAATTATTGAATGAAAAAAAAAAGGGGACTCGTAAGTTAGCGTCGGAAGTTGGCCGACCAGAAGAGGTTGGTCAAGACTCAAAAGTGCTTTCGATTCGACAGAAAATCAAGCCGTCACGTATTTCCCCGTTTGAATTCAATAAGTGCGCGACCAAATTCTCCGTGGTCTATAATCTCCTCTGGCGCCATACATGCATATAAAAGCAATTAAGGGTGCCACCCCGCTCGCATTCCTTCCTGCGCTAATTATAAACTTCGACCTACGTTCGACGCGGACGAGAATGTTTGAACATTAAAAGCTACGCAGTAAATTTTAAACAAGGAGCCAAAGAAAAAAAAATCCTTACTTTTTTCACTTTAAATTGTTAGTGGTGGAGGCGGACTACCTATAGTCCGCAAGTCTGCATGAGAGGTACAACTCAGAGATCCTAGGTATAGCACACCTGAAGTGGCTCTGAATTCACACACCGCCTCGATACCAAGTGGGGTATGAACCCGCGCAATGTTTGTATAGTGTCTATTCTTTTCGAGCGCAGCTCTTACGCGCCCGTTTCCGACTTGAGCGGCTTCGCCGTCGCCGTCGGCGTAACCGCGCGTTGCATTATGGGACGTTTCCCATAATGACGTCACACGGCATCTAAATTTAGCGGGAATATTTCTTTGCTAAATTTGGCGGAAAAATTTCCCGCTAAATTTAGCGAAAAAATTCCCGCCAAACTTGACAAGAAAAATTTCCCGCTAAATTTAGCGGAAAAACTTCCCGCTAAATCTACCGAAAAATTCCGCCAAAATTAGGGAAAACTTTCCTCGCTAAATTTAGTGGAAAATTTTCCCGCTAAGTTTAGCGGGAAATTTTTCCTGCTGAATTTTGCGTGAATATTTTCCCCACTATATCTAGCGAAAAAAAAATGGGAGAGAAATTTCCCCGCTAAATTTAGCGGGAAAATTTCCCCGCTATAATTAGCGAAAAACATTTTAGCATAAAAATTTCCCCGCTAAAGTTAGCGGGAAATTTAGCGAAAATTTACCGCATAAATAGGGAGTTGTAGTAGACCGCGTCCGCTATCCCGCTATGCTTTCCGCGACCGGAAACGAGACCCGAAATTCTGCAGCCAAGGCTAACGGCACGCGGTCGTTTCCCGGTCGCGGTAAGCTTCGGTAAGCTTAGCGCGACGGTGGACGCGGTCTACTACAACTCCCTAATAGGAGAAGAGCAGAAGAGGAGAAGGGGAGGAGGAGGGGCATACCCTCCCCTCCTCCTCCTCAAAAGCTGCGCTCTAATTCGGCATTACAGAGAATTGTAAACGTCTTTCATTTTTAATTAAAACTTTCAAGTAAACCGTCGCCAAAGAAAAATACTCTATGCGACGAAGTTCTAATGCCGACGGCATCACAGCGCATGGCTGCTCCGAACCCAGCATACACTAGAGATAGATATTGGCCTATCCAGACGTCCACCGTAAACATAACTGGGGAGGGGAGGAAAGGGGGGGGGGGAGTATATTTCCACGTCCCTGACGCTCTTTCCGGAAGACGCGAAAAATATCTCTTTCATTAATATGACGTCAATATAACTGTTTTCTCAATCCGAGAAGATTTCCCTTCTTTCTTTTGACACAGAGCCGCGAACCCGGAAAGACTCGATCGAGTTATAAGAAAAAGGGAGAGGGAGCTTTCCGAACCAGAAGGTTGACCCTGACCCTGACGCTGACCTGAACCCCCCCTTTCCCCCTTTTCTTTTTTTTTTCTCGCGTGACGCAACGACGCAGCCGACTCCGCGCACGAACGCGATCACTCTTGCATCCTCCACATCGCGAAGAGACCGGATCGGCAATAGCTGGCTCGTCTCTTCAAGTAATCTTTTTTTTTCTTTTTTTCTTTCACTCTTGCTATGTCCCCACAATCGCAAGACGGCGCGCCGCAGCCAGCTGCATATCTAGAATAAACGACAGATATATGCTACTCACAATCATATCTCACGGCAAAATGCCCCACCGGGGGAAACTTATCTCGTGGGACACGGCACCGTCTCGATACGTATCGAGAGACGCCTTTGCCTTCTCCTCTTCGCCAATTAAGACGAGAGGTCAAGCGAACGAAATGAACCTGGATCTGAGGCACGAAGGTAGGTAGAAATACAAGCGCAAGCAACGCAAAGCGGAGTTCCTTTCGATGCTTCAATCTAAAGCTCCGGGCAGGGGCGCAGCAGGTAATCGTTTTCGGCGGGGTGGGTGGGGTCTGGGGTGACTGGGATGGGGGTGCAAAATGCACGTTGGCGCGAACCAGCGCAGAATGAACTGGAAGAGGCCATGTTCTCCCAGCAAAATGTGCTTTTGGGTGTCGCTATACTCGGTAAAGATGGTGCCACGAACTTTAATTTATTTGCTCCTTTACTTTCTTTGCGTTTGCCGTTCTCTATTATGTGGATCCATTGAAGGTACGTGGTATTAGAACCAGTGGCGTCACGAGGGTCAGCGCACCCGGGACGGTAACTCCGCCGCGACCGCCGACCCCCCCCCCCCCCTTGTGACGCCACTGATTAGAACAAGCTTCGAGACTATCGGCACGCTGGCAATCAATACATTTACAGAAGTTTGTCGGGATTTTCAGTCAGGCCATTAGAATACACAAGAACACCGCAACAAAAAGATAGTGTGTTCGTAAACAGCGCCACCCCTGCACTTGATTTGAATATTGGATACGCGTGGGCAGGACGACGATCGTCGTCTTGTACTCGCAACTCTGGATACGCGCCACGGCCGCGACCACTGGAACCGACTTCGAGCTCGAACGTCCGAATGCCCCGTCCAATTCCACGACGCGGGATTCGTGTCCGAAAATCGTTCGGTTACGGTGGTTAGGTGGTACCACCCAAAGTTGCCATTTTCGGCCACCAGCCGCCCTGACTAGCAACCAACTGAGATCACCAAGCACGGGTCATCGGATTGGTGGCAGAGCTCCAGAGAAGAATAAATTTTCGTTCGATTATTTTCTTTTCCACCATAGGGCGAAGAAGCACCACTGTCACAAGGATTGTAACTTTCGGTTGTGGAGAATTGTAAATGAATGCTCGTGGTTAGTAAGTGGCGAAGCGATGTGGGATTCTTTATTACGCTCGATTAATTCCGAATTTAGAAGTATACCGTTAAAAAGGCCTAACCTTACCGGTTTTCTTATTTTGTTTTCTCTATTCGGTAATTAGTTAATCGTCGAAATAAAAGCTTCGGCTAGGTGACGCGAGTCGCAGCCCAATTAAAAGGGTTCGTGTCACATTCGTGCATACATCGCCCATCCCAGGCACCTCCAGCCCACTACCCCGAGGCTAAATGCGAAATGCTTCGCTCACCCCTGCACTGCCTGTTGAGAAGCACACCCATGCCGCTCTTGTCGTTCTTCATCTGGATCAGGAGCTTGGTGCTCTCGGAGACCGATTCCGGATCGTGCACTACGCCGTTGGACGACGACTCCATGACAAAGAGCAGCTTCTTAACCACGTCCTTGCCCACCACATTGTCGAAGACCGCCTTCAGGAAGGCGTCGCCGCTGATGGTCAGCTTCAGCTTGTCCCTGTTCCACACCACCACTCGGCACTTCTCTAAGGCTGTGGTGGTCACCTGAAGCAAACCACCAACACAAATACACACTTATGGGTCAATGCCTCGCAAAAATAAATAATCTTAAAAAAAAAAAAAGAACTTGACGCGACTACCTTATACCGTCTTTACAACGACCAGAATGGATATGAAGACCGACCTGGTAGTAGTCGGTGCTGCAGACACCGAACCACTCGGGAGAGTCCAAGAACTCGTGCTTGTCGACTATTTGCAGCCCTCGGCCATTTTGAGATGCAAGAAGCCTGCAAACATGGATGGAGCCGATTTAGAGTGTGGCTGCCACAAGTCCTCGATCGCGGTTCCGCGCATATATAGGGAAAAATCGGAGCTTTTTTCATGAGGTGGAGAACATTCATAGACGCGATCGGTGCGTATAGTTGCGCACGATTCCGAAAAGGTACACTTGTAAGTTGTCCTTAGGTTTGGCTGTTTTTTCGTTGCGATATTGCCGCTTGTTCAGCCAATGGAAAACACGATTGTCTATCCGTTATGGCGATATGGACGCGAAGGAAGTGCACGTGAATCTCCGCATAATTCTGCAACAAGTACAAAGTGTGCACCAAGTTGCTTAACATGTACCCTTAAACCTCTCTAAATCTCTCCTCCAGATGCGAAGAAAAAGCGACATTACCACATGCGTGGAATAGTCGGCAACGCACGCTTCTGTCACGCAGAGGGACGTGGTTCGAACCTCGCTCAGTTCTCCCTTTTATCGATCTTTTTGCTCTTCTCGTTGTTTGCAGTCCATTCTCGGCTGTTATCATGTGTTCTGGATCAGGTCATTCCTAAACTGCCTCGGGACAGTCGCCCCTTTCGTCGCTGTCGCAGACTGTAGGGTACCTTTTCCTTTCTCATTCTTTTGGTTACAGGCACAAGTTCGCCTTATTAAACACCTATTTTCGCTCCTGTATCCATCTATTTTTTTTTTATTCGTGACAATGTGCAACATTAATGAGCCCAAAAATACACGCACTGCTGAAAAGAAAAAAAAGATGTAGGAGAAGAAGAAAATGGCTCATTTTGGTTATTACTGTTGCTCATAACCCCAACAAGCGTTTAAACTCTGCGGTAACGTCGGTTGCTCGGTCAACCAAACTGAAAAGCCCCCGAAGTGAAACGGGGGGGGGGGGGGGGGGACATAGAGCGCAGGTGTCTGCTTGGGCTCGCACACGTCCGCACCTTCACCAACAGGTTTCATCTCTTTCCGGTAGCCCGCGAACGGGAACAGAAATGCACGAAGATTCAAAACGTCGTTGCGCCGCGTAGCAAGGTCAGGCCGGCCCATTCAATTCCCCGCGTCGAGTCAAAGTAGGGCGGGCGTCGCGACTCCACAGTCGCTACGCTTTACGCTCGGCCCGCTTGGAAAGCGACGTCAGACGCCCGCCAGCCATCGCACGGTAGCGCACACTGAAGTAAAGACAGCCGGATTAATGAACAAGGAAGAGCACGAGTGAGACCGACAGACCCTTACGTGGTCTCTTGCCCAGACGAAATAGCCCAATGCAAAGTGCAAGGCGTTCGGACCGGTCCTTCCTGCTTACTGGTTTTTACACCACAAATATCCAACCTTCAGAGCATCACTGTCATTGCCCTGGTTTATTTTCACGCTCATAAACTTTTTCGCGCTGGCTCGTGTCCTTGGACAAGCTGCCCTTCTAGACGCGCGGTGCGATGTACTACTAATGACGAGCATCCTCGTTAATGATACCTGTCACGTCCTTTTCATCCGACACACGGGGACAGAAACCGAACCGCTTTGTAGCCATTTGTAGCCGGGAGCAAAGATGTTCCGCCGCCAATCAGAACAGCTGCTCTTGACTTAAAGCCGGGAGGCTGGAGCACTTGGAAAAAATGGACAACAGACACAATACTGGCGAGCACGCGGGCAAGTTGGCGAATGTGAGCGAGTTGATTCACTGATGCTGTCACTGTCATTCGGGTACTGGTACCGGGATTAGGGATGCTAACCAATCGATTCAGCTGATGGGAACTCAGGGTAGAGCCTCCCTGACTCAGGGTGATGCATGTAACCCACCCACTCTGCGAGATAGATCTCCATCGAGAGTTTGGGAAGAGAAGTTTCCACAGGAAATCGATTAGTCAAACCTCGTCCTTATGTTCCGATTACAGTCAAGCACCATCCTGAATGAATCTGGCGAGTGTGTGTGGCTGTACCACGTACTGTAATGCGGCGGTTCTGCTGGCGAGAAAGCCACGAGGGGCCCTGGAAGTGGGCTCACCTGCCGGCCAGCACGAGCGTGAGGCGGTCAGCGCGGCTCACGCCCTCGAGCGAGTAGTTCTCGCGAGGCTTGAGGTCCAGCGTCTCCTTGACGCAGCCGGCGACGCTCTGGAACTGCTGCCGTGACACCTTGAGGGGCTGGAACATGTCCCTGTACAGAGTCTCCATCTGGGCCGAGAAGCGGACGGGCCGCAGGATGTACATGAGCACGCACACGTGCACCAGGTTGAGCAGCGTGAAGAAGGCGTTCCACACGAGCGTGTCGAAGGCGCACAGGATGACGTAGCCCCATAGGGCGAAGAAGAAGCTGCCCAGCGTGAGGCAGATGCGCAGGTACAGCAGCCCGTGGATGCCTCCGGGGGCCATGTACGACAGGAAGAGGAAGATGTTGGACAGCTGGAACAGGAGGTGGTTGGTGGGCAGCCAGCTCGGGCAGATCGGGCCGCTGGCCAGGTACGCGACGTCGGTCTCGTTCGTCGCCGCCGCCGCAGCCGGGCCGCTGCCGTTGCTACTGTCCGTGAACATCGAGAGCATGGTAGTCGTCGCCATGGTATCGCGACGTCCGCCCTTCCCGTCGAGGAAGATCGGCACAACAACGACGACGACGACGGAGCGCGGGGCAACCAGCACCCCGCGACGAAGTTGGACGTCCGAGTCAGATCAGCGGAGTACTCCGATGCGGCGGCGACGGCGGCGTCGTGGCTGCTGACCGTCGCCTCTGGTGGTCTGAGCAACGCAGTAACATGACGCTAGCGCGCCTCGTTCCGTATCTTTCTCGGGTGAGAGATAGGCACGGGCAGGAGAGGTTACGGCACGTAAGGACAATCTTGAGTAGACCACGCCGAGCAGCTGCGACAGCGATTCCAACGTCGCGTCCCGCAGATGCGCCGCTTTCTTTCGCTCTTCCTTCCTCCTCGCCGTAGAGTTGGTAGAGTCGTCGTAGAGTCGGCTCTGAGTGTTGGTAGCGTTGGTACAGTACAGTGGTGGTAAAGTGGCGCCACCAATCAAGGATGATAGAATAGGCGGTGCGAATTGCGGCTTGATTAGTTTTGATTATGGTGCCTGGAGCGCGTCTCCGACTGGTGTGTCTAGCGTTCTACCCGCCCATACATCGAAAGTGGTCCTGAAGTGGCAACGAATGACGTCACCGAAGCCGGAGTGCCATGCTAGGGAGCCTAGGGAGGCGGCTATGCCATGCTGTTGCCCGTCGCGATCTTGGCGGTTGGTTGTAGAAATGCTAGTGAAAAGCACAACCGAACGCTAGTGTCGCTGTCGTCAAGGCGTCCCAACTTCCAGCTGTTGTATTTTCCGTAGACTGTCACAGTGTAGAGCGATCTGCAGCAGAACAGGCGTCTGCCGCATCCACCACAGCTTCTGGGACACCGCCAGGATCACGACCGACGACAGCATGGCACTTCTATGACGTCATCAGGCGGAGATCGAGGGACCACCTTTTTTGATGTGGTAAACCCACCAGTCGGAGTCCCGTTCCATTTCCAGGCGTGTAAGGCACCATAGTGCCATAGTTTTGATTGTTATCTACCTTATCTACCGACCCTGACGAAAAACCCGAAAAACGAAGCAAGCCAAGGTAACTCAGGGGGACATTCGATTTTTAAAAAGAGATGTTCATCGCCCCCAAAACGCTCTATTCCAGACGGCTCCTTTTGCTCCATTTTAAATCCTTATGTCGTGCAACTGGGACGCTCAGATGGCTTTGGGAAAACATTTACGAATGAAAACAACTACCGAAATAGTTTTGACGTCATAATGACAAATGTCGTACTCTTTTTTTTTTTTCCCCTCGGGAAATTTTGCGCATTTGTGAAATAAATATGGCTCCCAGAGGAAAACCACAGAAATGTTTCTTATAATATAAATTTGAAGTGAACACTTCATTAATTCCACTGTTCTTCGTATTTTATTCGATTACAGCTGGATTTAAAAGATTAGCATGAATGATCAGCCAATGGGAGCTCCCGATTTAACCATTTAACGTTCCCGACGGCAGCGCTGCCCGCGGTCATCAGCCAATCACAACCACCAAGAATTCTGGCCTTGTAAACGACCGTTCGTTCAAATCCTTGTGGTTTTGCGTTGTCCGAGTTCGTCGTTGTGGTGTTGACGTCTTCGTCCGTTTTTATTAGCCGTTGTGCCGTCCTCGTGATTTTAAATTTTTATCTCTTCGTGTGCCCGGGTCACTCACCGAAGCACAGCACTCAAAAGTAAGTCCTCGGCGAAGCGCGCCTGTGAGCGATATTTGGACCGGACACTCTAGGCCTAAAACTTTTAGAAAACGTGCTCTGTGTCCGCCGTTTCTTTTTCTTTCTCAGTTCGAATTTTGTCGGCTTAACTCCGCATCCCCACTACGACGGACAGTTCAAGCTCCTTCCAGAGCGCTCATTCCGCCCGAGCTAGTTCCCGGTGTAGCTAGACCCGTCGCCTTCTAAAGCTGTCGTATCGGCGGTGGCCACTGCTGTTGTCCGAATATCAAATTAATCTCACCTTGTCCACCGAGTCTGCTGTATTATTTGCTCATTTCGAATATACCACGCTGTGCCCGCCTGTTTATCGAGCAACGAAATCGGGGTGGTGTCATTCTTGCCAACTGCGCACTTGTAAAAGCTCGTCTCCCGGCGTCCGGCGCACTGCGCCGTCTCGCAGTTCGTCGTTGCTACGTCTCCCTTCAAGTTTTCGGACTTCTGAACGCGTCCAGATATAACTTACCGCTCTTTTATCGCCGGCTCTTTTACAGAGCACTGCGACACTGTTCCGGGTTCACATCATCCCAAATCTTTGCGTTCCGTTCGTTGCTAGCCTTTATTCGCTGAACCCTGACAGTGCTCGTAACAGTTAGCCCGCATTTCGCAACATGTGCCTAAACGTCGAAAGCACCGGCTCGTGTTTTTTTAGTTCAGTGTTCGTGTTTTTTTACAGCGAAGCTGTTAAGGGCTACTTTTCCCAGTATGTCTCAGTGGGCAGGCGGCGACCAGACAACCGGTTGTCTGGTTACCGCCGTCGCTTATTGATGGCGGCAACCTTTCCAGCCTTTCCACTCTGGCTTGCCGACTTGCGGCCGGCCATTACTTCATTCCCATCATAGTACACTGTACTAGGGCGTACAGTGTGACAGCAAAGCTGTACTACAGCTTTGCTGGTCTTCTTCTTCACCAGAGTGGAAAGGCTGAAAGTTTTTCAGTAGTCAACAGTAACAAAAAGGTGCTAATTTTCAGGATGTGCCCCTGTAATACTTGCATTCACACCTTTTTTGTTGCAGCAGACCGAAAATGCCGACACAGAACCGTATCAGTAACTTCAAGAATAAGGGCAAAGACCAACAGGTGAGAAAGGGCTTTTGAGCTGCAGCATGCAACGGGAGTTGCAGGTCGTTGAATGCGGTGCTTTTGTGTTGCAGGAGATGAGGCGACGGAGGAACGAGGTTAATGTGGAGCTTCGGAAGCAGCGGAAGGACGACCAGATCCTCAAGCGGAGAAATGTCAGCTTCAGTGAAGACCCCGTCAGCCCACTCGCAGAACAGAACAAGGTGAGCCCCCATTTGAGGAGGGCTGTGGAATCGACTCTGCTGCTGCTGCCAAAGATCTCGGCACACTGCTCTGCACACATTAGTTCAAAAAGCAGGTCCTGGAAGCCTCGGAGAAGTAGCAGACGTCTTGCTGGGAGCTAGGCTTCTTTAGCTTGATTGTTACTGAGGCTTGGGGTAGCAATTCTTATAACCTGCTATGTACCCTTAGTGCAATGCCTTTCGGCTTTTTAAAAATTCCTGCTCTTGCTGGCGAAGTTAGTGCTCCTCCATTAGTTTCATTGACACGAAGACCCAGATATGGAGGACATAGGCCTACGAGGTGTCGTGGAAATGCTCTTCAAGTATGCTTGTAAACTTTCTTTTTACTCCCAAGCATCACCCACATGGAGTTCATGCAGTTTTGCTGCCCATTCCCCTCGTTAGCCAGCTGTTAAAACATGAGGCCCTGTTTGAGCCTCCCATGTTGCAGGTTGGGTATTGGCAGGAAACCAGCACCTGCAGGTTACGTTGAGACCTTGTTAAGCATTCAAATGGGTGTCGCTGCTTTTTCCAAGTTGTGCAATTTGCTTGTGCGACACGGTATAGGGTTTAACCATTGACAGTTGAGTTTGTTTTTCCCAGTGGTCGGCTTTCTTTCCAAAGTAATAGCATAAAGAAAGGGTCAATGTGCAGGTTTTTCCTAATGATGTAGTGGTAGCACATACAGTGCTTGCAAGCCATTTAGGTTTAGAGGCATCAGATAAAAATAATGAAGGTGAAAAGTTGTCACCTCTTCCATTCGCCTTCATTTTGGCGCTTCCGCTTCCGGAACATTCCAGCGGCTTCAGTTTCCTTGCTAGATGTACTTTACAGAGCATCTCCATTGGATGATGGGCTCTTATTCTCTGAATGCAATTTTGAAATGCGTCGGAAGTCTGCATTGGAAGAGCCAGTATGGCACTATCGCCAGAGTGGTAGTGCCACATGCAAAGTGAGCCTCACGTGTGCAGAGCGTCTAATGTGAGAACTATAAATAGCCCAGCAAAGCTGAACACCATACGAATATAATGTTTATAATTCACCAAAAGACATGACAAATAGCAACACCTCCTGCAGTGCGCGCAGTTTCGCGTTTAGGCGGGCACTTTCAAATGTGTTATCTCCATCGTACATGTACAACGACGACCGTCAAAGGGTTAATGGTGAACAGTGAGGATTCAGGTTGAAGATGCAGTGATGTGATTGCTGCGCCAAACTGCGCCTAAACGCTAAACCTGCTACATCCTGCTACATTGTGCCAAAATATGGGTAATCTGCGCCAAGCCTGCGCCAAAGGACACATTTTGGTCGCCTTTGAAAACCGAAACTAAACTGAGTAAAGTAATTGAGCATACTTGAGCTAGGTGGCGCAAGCGACCGCCCGACACAAAGTACCCTGCATCAATCGTTCATTTGGTCTTGCATGGTTTTTCCCGCGGTCTCTCGTCTCGCGTCTTCTTAAAATTTCTTCAATGATAGACGCGGGCGTGTGCGGGCTCTCCGACGCTAGCGTGCTGGGTACCAGCCATGCCGTCATGCTGTGAAATGAAACCATGTTTTTGCGCGGCGGAAGTTACTTTATGAGGTGAAGCACTCGCTCCTAAAAGCAACGGCCGTGGCCAAACTATATTTGGTTTCTGCCTGCCAGCCACCGCGGTCGCGCGGCGTCGGGTGTTGCCGTCCCCACGTCGCTGCAGATATGGCGCTTTCTAAACTGAAACGTAAGGACTGCCGGAAGGTCATCGATATTCCTGTTCTTGCTTAATACGCTGCTACAAAAATCCGTTTAACTCAAAGACTGCTGTGTCGAAGTATTGATTACCTAGGTTTCTCTCGGTGGCCTTTCTTTCGAGAGGGACCCCGGTACGTGCAAAATCTGCCGCGAAAGAAAGTTGGTGAAAGGAAGTGAGCTAAATCAAAGAAGGCAATGTCTGCACGCTGAACCCGCACAGCGTGCTTGTTTGTTCAGTCGTTGCACAAAGCGCTCAAAGAAATTTTTGAGCCTGGCTCGCGATGTCTTGCATCGATGCGCTCAGGTTCTCTTTTTTCTGTGTGTTTAGCTTGTACCTCGCCTGCCGGCCTGGCAAGCACGTGCCGCTGGACTGTTTTTTTGTTTTTTTTGTCGTATGCTTGGACAGTTACATTTTGCATACAATTTTGGTAACCAGTTGGTGACGGTGCGGAGTGGCATGGTTTCGATCGAACACCCATCTCCGCTCGCGCGACAATTTCGCAATGCACGGCAGTAGTTACGTGTTTCATCAGTTGGAGACTGCTTCCATTTATTATATTACTAGTCAACCTAACGCTGTGCTATTTACTACTTAGCTGGTCCTTTTCAAATAAATTATAATACGTGCAGTTTGGTTCTTATTTACCTATAGCGGTTACATATATATGTATCATTGAACTGAAGCATTGCAAAATGTGTCATGTCATTGGCATTTCAGTTACATGTTGAGACTCCCAGGTGGTCTAACTTCACTATAATTGGTTTATTGCGGCGAGCAATGCGTCCTTCGTTTGTGCCCCACTTGAAATGAATATTTTTTTTTCTAAGAATATCTGCTCCAAAAGCCACTTTTGCCGCTCCAAAACACTGTTTTAGTTGCTCCAAAGGCCACTTTTGCTGCTCCAAAACACTGTTTTGGCTGCTCCGAAAGGTGCTCCAAAACGGCGTAGGCCAATCACATCACTGAGGTGGTCAGTGTGCTCTGTAAAGAAACTGTTCACACCCTTTCTACCTCTCTTAGAAATATTCAGATTCATCTAGACTTAATATTCTAGTTTTTTCGTTTATAGTTGCCCCTTCAATAATGGTTCACACAAAAAAAATATAGCATACCTGATCTAGGAAGCCGAAATAGTTCCCGGAAACATATTTGGTAGGGATTTGCACGGATGTTCTTGATCCTGAGCCGGGAACAATGACAGTTGCATGTTGCAAGTTCAGATTTGAAGAAAGGTGTATTTTTTCTTATTTTGTGCCATGAAATCCCAAAGTCTAGCTCCGTTTCTGCAAAAATTAAGATCCTAGACAATGATGGTCGCCGATTCGGATGGAAGCGCAGGGCCGAAAGTCTTAAACGGCTGCGATCGATTGGATTAAAAACATTCATGTCGTTTCACTTCCTTCTAAATAAAATTGCACGCGTTAAGGCTAGCGTCAAATTTTAAGAAAAAAATAATCTGGAAAGTAAAGGCCCATGCATTGCAACCGCTTCGAAACGGCGGGGCGTAGACACGGGCGACGTCTGTTTCCCTGGGTGGTCCCGATGGGCCCAGTTCACTGGCAACGCTTTAATGTACGCAAAGAAGCGGGAAAACATCGCTTGCAAGGTCTGTTCCTATTATTTTTTAGCGTTATTTCGTATGTACTTGGTGGAAAACACTGACATTGCACATTGTGTAAAAATAAAGTTAACATGCACTCAAGCGACTTCATGTCGTTGTGGCAAAATGAACACCCCTAACCTATTGTCTGCTTTCTTTTTCTGCCCCCTCTCTCTCTCTCTTTTTTTTTTTTACCTTTAATGTTAGTGTTTGGGATTTGCAGCATTCTGTTCCCATCTTTACCCCCTCGCAGGGGTGTGACATCTGCGCCAATTGCGCCATTTTGATACAAACCCAATTTTCTGCGCCTAGTTGCGCCAAAAACGCGAAATCGGTTGAAATTGCGCCACACTGCACCAAAGTAACTCAAAAACTAAAAAAAACATCTGCGGCGACGCTAGATTTAGCGGGAAACGAGAGCTTGGTTGCCCACATTCAATCTCGTCGTAGTAAAGTACACGGCACGGGTACAGGGTGGCGCAAGCAACTGCCGGATTCGAAGATTTCAGCTATAGTACCCTTCTATACCTATGATACGTGGTCGTTTCCCGATTTTCCTACTACTTTTCACTGTCATTTGTGACTGCATGCTACTGGTATGCTGTCACACGGTCTCGCTGTCTGGCCGCGGGACGTACGACGCACAGGCTATCAAGATGAGCAAGTATTTCTATTGTTTTGAGAGTAAAGCTTTTCTTAAAAGTGCTATTGGGTGCCTCCATTGTGTAATTGTTCATTCATGTCCGTAATCTTCTCGTCCAAATGGACGGCGCCGTCGCCGTGAGTACTTTCGGTTATCCCACACGTGCTTCCAGTGCATGAACAATGGAATGAATCGGTCACAGACCCGTATTTAGCGTGCATCTGCTGCTCATAGATTTTCTACCAATTCATTATTTACTTAGTGACTCACTTTTTGTGGGGAGTGTTTTTCTATCTGTACATGCTTTCTACGAGCGTCTGATCGATGTCTGGTTGTAGTAAATCATGCTTCCCTGTTCATGCTCTCGAATCACCGCTTTGGAAGGTTTTGCACCAAAATTGCGCTTCAGCACCAGTTCGTATAAGCTTGAGGTTCCTGGTGCCCACCTAACTTTGCAGCAAGCCTGTGTTTCTTGTTCTCATCTATGTGCATTGGACTCGCTGTTTGCCTTTTCCGTTTTTTTTTTCTTTTTATATTTTATTTTGGTGCGTATCGATGCTGATGACTTATTGGAATCAGGGTGGAAAAAAATAATGATTAAAAAAGAAAAATTAGATATATGTGATTTAAATAAGATTTTTTACGATTTAAATTGCTGGTAAGCTGCTCTAACATTTTCTGCTCCTAATCAGCTCCAAACTGTAGACTCCTCTGCTCCGAAGTTGCTCCAAGATGCGTAAACTGCTGCTCCAAAACGAGAATTTTGTGCTCGTAAGCTGCTCCAAAATCCAGATTTTTCTGGTCCAAAATTGCTCCAAAACCTGTTTCACCTGTCTCACCCCTGCCCTCGCTTTCTGTGACCTATAGCACCACCTCTAGGCCTTCTCAGCTTGGCCATTAAATGGTTTACTGTGACCGGTGACATTCACGTCTCTGATGTTTCTACCCTTTTACAGTTTTGGCTATCTCGACCAGTAAAGGTCAGCTGGAGTGATTAAACGAGCCAAAAGCTCATGTGCAGTGGTGCGTGTGCCCCGCCTTTGTCAGATTTTGTGGCAGCCCTTCTTAAGCGAGCATTTGCCCGGTTGTGTGCAGCAGGGGGCGGTGATGTCCCTGGAGGAGATTGTGCGTGGGCTGACAAGCGGGGAGCCCGAGTGCCAGCTGGAGGCGACGCAGTCTGCCCGCAAGATCCTGTCGCGGGAGCGCCACCCGCCCATCGACGCCATGATCCAGGCCGGCGTGGTGCCGGTTCTGGTGCACTCCCTCCAACGCGACGACTGGTGGGTGCCACTCCCCGCACCGCTCGGAGGCGTGCCGGCGATTAGACGCTAAAACTTGGCTGCCGTTCACGCGCGAAAGTCGCCGCAATGACGTCGGTTTCGGAGCACCACCTCCGGGAGACTAGCTGGGTAATGGCGAGACCTACTAAGTGACCCATGATTCGAGGCAACGTCGCTTCAGTTATGCTGATGTAAAGGAGCGGCGTTACCAGCCGCCTCCAGCTGCTCCCTACGTGTCTAATGGGAGAATACGGGAAGTGCTGTCTTTCATCCTGCTCCTAAACAGTCTGCGACGGGCCAGTTCACTGTTTTAGGAATACCTGGCGCCACCATGCAGAAAATGGGATTCGAGTATGAAACAATGCGTGGATTAGGAAGGAGAGGGAAGAAGAGACTTGGAACGAACTTGAGAGCAGAAAGACAAGCCACAATAGGAACGCGAGAGGCTATGTGGGAGCCCAGTCTGGGTCACTGCAGCTCAATAGAGCCAGCAGTATTTTGCTTCCTCGGTCGAGGAAGTGCCCCCCTTTGCACATTCTCGCACATTTCTATGCCAGAACTTACTGACCTGGCAATTTTATAACATTGTTCATTTAGTGTCTTAAAGGAACACTGACAGGGTATTTATGCTCGCCAGTGTTTTTATATGTACATGACATGAGAGCTCGACTACCCAGAACACAATTTGCGGCTTGAAATTCGTTTTCTTTCCGCCCGAAATCCGCTGATCGAGAACTGGTCAGTTTCAGTCGCACTCACTGTTCTTCTCCGTGGTCACGTGCCGTTTCTTATGGTTTAGACACAACCATCAAATATGATCAGAGTTGTAGGTCATCGAAGGCACACACTCAATATTAAAAATTGAAAAGAAGTATGATACCCATTTTTTGTCAGGCTTCTAAAAAACAACAAATACGTTGATTGAAAAAAAAAAAAAATTTGCACAGCCATGAGACTTTTGCCAACTCTCTCCTCTATACTTCTTCCCCATTCCAGTTCCGGTTTCGAGCAGTTGCGTTTTTTAACTTTATTAAGAATATATGCAACAGTGTAGCAAAATATTGATTGGGTGGTCTTCTCACAGCATAAGAAATTGCCTGGCAAGATATAAAACAATTTTGGGGTGGTGTCTGTCCTTTTAACACCGTATCAAAAGCTAAAAGACTGCATTCCAGGATCGTAAATGTTGTTGACGTCGGTTCTTGTCATGCTCTGGCATTCTGCATAGCCGGTTGAACTGTGTACTTAAGCAATTGGGAAATAACTTTGGGGTTAGCTAATAATCCTTTCTACACAAAGAGAGTTTTTCCACGTGCAACGCCGCTCGTTATCGATCGATGGCGACGCCGCCGTGCTCCTCCCAGAGTGCTGCTTTCCGTTCGTCCCTTCGTCTCCCTTTGAGCGTGGTTGCACGTCCTCTTTGAACCCCGCTGATAGGGTTGTTTCTCCCTCTTTCCTAGCCCCTCGCTGCAGTTCGAGGCTGCCTGGGCCCTGACCAACATAGCCTCCGGTACGGCCGAGCAGACGGACACGGTGGTGAAGGCCGGAGCGGTGCCCTCCTTCATCCGGCTCCTCCAGTCGCCCCACTCCAACGTGTGCGAACAGGCCGTGTGGGCGCTGGGCAACATTGCAGGTGGGGTAACTCCCAGGGTTTCTAGATTTTCTACCGGTGCTGCTTTGGCCCGGCGACGACGTTGAACGGTGTGAATGACAATGCAGATTTTCATAAATGTTTAGAAGCTGCTGCATTGGTTCGGTGGAGTGTGAGTCTGTATTGCCAAGCTGGGTCTTCTATTCCGGTGCTAGCCATTGCGAACCTATTCGACATGGGGAGAAATTGGCGTCAGCGTGGCGATGAGGTAGAGTGGCATTCTGGCTGCGGTGGTTGTTTCCCCGATGATTAGATCCAGTTTGTTAAACTGCCGTCCATACGCCAAACCTACAGTGCCGATTTCGTACAGACCCACTAGTGCCACTAGCTAAACGACGCTTCAGAGTAACGACACTTGACCATATTGTGGCTTAAAATCAAGGTTGCCAGTTCTCTGAAGCTTTATCGGAAATTGCAGGAACCGCTTTTCTGTCCTCCACAAATGTTTAAACATTTGTGGAGGACGAGATGCTGAGTTAGTCGCACTTAGCAATCATGACGATCGGCAATTGCGTCTGCTCTGCACAAGCACCAAAATGGCGGCGCCCACAACAATGTCGGGGACCAGAGTGCCGATACTCTAAGCGCAACCCATTTAGTGGGTCTAGGACCCATGATGGGAGCCCGCTAGGGGCTGGTGCCCCCGCTGTGCAGCCACGGACGAATGCTTGCGGGTGCACCCGTTGCTGGTGCGAACGCAGTGGATGTTGAGCTCGTGGCTTTGTGCAGGCGATGGACCTTCCCTGCGTGACATGGTGCTGAGCCTGGGAATCCTCAAGCCCCTCCTTGGTCTCATCAAGGCCGACGCTCCCGTGAGTCATCCGACAGGAGCTCTGGGGCAACGAGCATAGTGCCACGTCCTTAAAGGTTGCTAAGGGTACGTACGAGGCTATAGTTCGTTGCATTCTTAAAAGGCATAAAAAAAAATAGAAGCTGGTGTCGGGGACCGACGACCCTTCTTTTCCACATGAAAATGCCTTGTTGGAATATCGTCACAGCCTTCATATGACAAGTGTTGGTCCAAAGTGACTATTGGTTGCAGCTTCTTTTTTTCTTCTGTATCATTATTTTAGGTATACGAACTTCGTTCGACCTCCAGGAGGCCCCACTGAACAGGTTACGTTGCCCACAAAGGACAACTTTTGTTGAGGTGCGGTACGATTGTGGCCAAATGGTACGGAGTCAAAGGGAAATAAACGTTACCTCGTCAACACACTTTGTGAAAACCAGCCCTTGTAAACAAGAACCCTAGCCAGTTTCATGCCTTGGGACGCAAAGTGGTTTCGTCCCGAGCACTACCGCGTAGCCAAAGCGGAAACGAATCGTTGCATGTTCCCTTAAGTACCGGAGCAGGAAACTCCCCCCCCCCCCCAGTTTATTGGAAAGAAATATCGGGGCTTTGGGCACTCCATCTCCATCCAGTGGTACTTCCCGCTCTTGCAGGCTGCATTCTTGCGCAACGTGACGTGGTCCCTGTCCAACCTGTGCCGAAACAAGAACCCTCCGCCCCCGTTCGAGGCGATCCGAGAGTGCTTGCCGGCCCTTGCTCAGCTGATACACCATACGGGTGAGTGGATATTCCGGGGCGGACTTCACCGCGCTCTGCCGAGCAGTTTCGTGCCACTCACTGGAAGCTTTGTAAATAGGTCCTCTAACGGAAGGGAGTCGCACCAGTGCCAAGTTGGCATTTGGCTCTAACTCGTGTTGTTGCTGATTAAACACCGGTCTCAGCGTGCTGCTCACGCAGCACTCCTTCTCTGCCCTGCACTGGCCTCCGCTAGGCGACTTAGAAATCCAGTGCCACGGCCTTGCTATGAAGCCGGCGTTGACCGAGCGCGCATAGGGCGGGAGGCCGCACTAGGCGAGGGCGAAGAGAAGCGCCCGCTTCGAAGGAAGCCGGGAGACTCGAAATAGTGGGGCTGAAGTTGGGGCGGGTGGCTGCATGAGAACAACTTTGCGTTCCACACCTGCCGGAGCATTAGCTTCGGGGGCTTTCTTTCGGGGATGCTGCTGTGTGCAACGTCGCTGCAAAGCTACTTGGGATGCATTGTCTTCCCATCATTTTTGCTACGATAGTGTGGGAAGGAGGCACATTTTGGCTTTTTCTCGATTTTAAAAACCACCTCATCAGTGACTTTTTCTCTTAGCACAGAAATGTGTTTTCATGAGACTGCAAAATTGCCATGCCTATGCTTTGTTCACCTTGAAGCTGACGCGTCAATGGAAGCTACATACTCATTGGACCAGTTGTACGTCTATCTTTTGCCATGTGATCACACTCGTGGTCAAATGACAAAATGGAGGCGGGTCATTGGTCCAGTAAGTGTCTAGCTCCCACTGTGCAGTCAGCTTAGAGGTGAACTGTATCATAGATGCGAAAAAAAAAGTGCCCAGTCTGTCAGCCTGCCAGTGTGTAGACTGGTCGTCTTGTGGGTGCGCCCTCCCCGCAGACAAGGAGGTGGTGGCAGACGCCTGCTGGGCCCTGTCGTACCTGACGGACGGCTCCAACGAGCAGATTGAGGAGGTGGTGCGGGCGGGGGTGGTGCCCCGCCTGGTGGAGCTGCTGGGGCTGGGACCCGTGGCGGTGCTCACCCCCGCCCTCCGGGCCCTGGGCAACGTGGTGACCGGTAGCGACGCCCAGACCCAGGCCGTCATGGACGCGGGGGCCCTGCCCCACCTGCGTGCCCTGCTGCGACACTCCAAGGTCAACCTGCAGAAGGTGCGGCACAACTGGATGTCCTTCTCGAGGCCAGTTCCGACATGATCGTGCAACGGTGCCCGAATCGTGTGTCTGACTGGCGTGTTTACCGCATTCAGAAAAGTTTCCCTTCGATTTCCACTTGGTGGCATTGAAATGTTAGGCTGTTGACCACTGCGACCCTTGCGGTGTCACGGTGGTGGTGGTGGATGTGGTAGATGCCTGCTCTGCAGGTCGCTCTCTAGCTTGACAGTTCACAAAAGTTTTGGCAGCCAGGAGTTGTGATGACGGCGACGCTTGCATTTGCTCGTGCTTTTGCCGGAACTCTTGCAACCAACCACCGGGATCACGACATCCGACAGCATAAAACTCCGGCTCTTGTGATGTCATTTGTTGCAACTGTGGGGCCACTTTGATGCATGTGCGGGCTAGGAGTCTAAACATACCAGTTGGAGACACGTTTCAGCACCGTAATCGTGCCGAGTTGCATTGCATTCCACCATTGATTTGTTTATGCAGATGCACCGACATTGGCCGGGGGACATTATTGTAGGCAGGTTAACATGAAACGAATGCCGATTATACAAATGAATCTAAACAATTAACACTTAAAGAAAATAAGAAAATGTTAACGCTTTATCTAACACTAATCTTTTAAATATAAAAGAACATGGATGAATTGACAGTTTCACGATCACGACAAATTCATTTGTGAACGGTGAAAGAAAGAAGGGAGCAAAAACGTCTGTCTGGCAGTTCAACTTTATCATGATCGTTTCGTTGAGAAAATTTGTCTCGTCGACACACCGTCGGTTGTGCTTAAAATGCAAATGCCTGCTACCAGCCATTATGTGGTGGGGAGTTGAGGTTTCTGAAAGAGGACATGCTCCGCAAAAAAAAAAAACTAATATAGCTGAATGCAAATTTTAATTTATAGTGCTTCATCTTTTTACTCAGTCTGGTGTAAAATCTTCAAGACTTTTTCTCGGTGTTGATTTTCTAGAAAGAGCTTGTTCCCACTGGTTTGGGGATTATGACACCAGCGCTGTTAAGGGTAGTTCCAGCCTGCATCCACGAGCAGCCTCTGGATCCAGGGTGTTGATCTGTGCAGGAAGCGGCCTGGGCTGTCTCCAACATCACGGCCGGCAACGAGAACCAGATCCAGTCGGTGATAGACGCTGGCCTCATTGAGCCGGTCATAGAGGTGCTGGCCACGGTGAGTGTGGGGCCTTCGATGGCCTGCGGTGTGGTGCTTGAACACATCTGACTCGCTGGTTTGTTCAGGGTCCCGCCCATTCATTGTAGCATCCTCTAAATTGCAACAAGATGTGTCGCCACAGCCACTGGGTAATTAGAGGTTGCGGCAAACCTGGCATTAGGGTGACCACCTTCCTGCTAGAGAAATGCGGGTCGGGGGGGGGGGATATGTTATTAAATGTGTCGAAGCTGAAACAAAGTTTGACTGCAGCAGAACTCGATGCATTAAGAAACAGTAAATCTTTTTGGGCTATTGTTTCCTGTCAATGCTGCTTTTATCAACATTGTCCTACACAAACTTTTAGCATTATGTTCTTTTTCGACTGTTGAGTTGCAGGATTTTTGCCTTGTATGGCTGTCTTGACTAAAAAATTCCACAGCAACCCTTTTGGATTGACAGTGATTGGAAAATAATTACAATAATTTATATTTAAACTTGGCGAACAATTTTCTCTTTCAATATTATGCCACCAAAGGGAGAGGCACAACGGCGCATGCGCGTCGGGTCTCCTGCAAGAATGACAGATCGCTTCCCGCAATGCTTGTGTACAAAATGGCATACCATCGCAATTCACACGATTACCAACAACCTCCGCGCTCCCCCGTGCCCCGTTTATCAGCAGCACCACGAGTTGCAGAGTGAATTTTACGACAGTGTGAAATGCGGGACACTTTGAAGATTCGGAAATTTCTCGCGGGACACGAGCCCTCAATGCAGGACAGTCCCGCGAGTCGCGGGACGGGGTGTCATTCTGCCTGGCAGTCGGTTGTGAAATTGACTGCAATCATGCTCGTTTTCGCCTCAAGAACCATAATAAAGTCCGGCTACTCACGGGGCTTTGCTAATTTCCCGGTTTACATAGAGTTCAGATAACCAGGTGCATTTTAGATTTAGATACGTTATCTTGTCAAAACATGCACGCTTCAAAAGCCATAAGCATCGTTTCTTCTTGCGGCAACCGAATCTTGCGAAAACTACTTTGTGCGGCGTATGAACAATATGCAAAACATTCTTTTTAAGGGCAAAGCTCCTTGTCCGTCCGTCCGTCCGGCGTCCGTGCTCGCATAAAAAGAAAAAATGTTTGCGCAGTCGACAGGATTCGAACCTGTGCGGGGAGACCCCAATGGATTTCTAGTCCATCGTCCTTATCCACTCGTATATCACCACGTTCCCATACCACATTCTCTTTCTTACATGAACCGTTGACTTAAGGGGAGGCACGGCCTACAGGGGTCTACTTTTTAAATACTTTGCCGATTGCAATTAAACTTTTACCATATGTTAGTTATGCAAACTTGGGAGGGCATGCAAAATTTCAACCAACAAGGAAGATTTTGTGCCAAGTTACGGTGAAATTTGTCATAAAAAGAAGATTGATGCAACACCAATGAAAAAAATCTATCATTCACAAAAAAAAAAGAAAAATTACAACTTTTTTTGCATATATGTAATGTTCAATAAGTGATGAACAAAGTAAGGTATGTAGCAATATTTAATATAGCAAGCCTCAGCATGAAAACGGGAATTTTAAAAGTGGCTTCATTTTTCTCTCATATGACTTTTTCTAAAATCAACTTTTTCTTGGTGAACAACTGAAAATTATTAAAAACAAAGTACCTTACTAAATTCTCCAGTAAATTTCACTCCAGAAAAACAACACTTCAGAAGTCTCAGTTCAAACTCTAAAAAATGATAGTTTTTCAAAAATGGAAAAGTGTTCAAAATGGCAAACTGAGAAAAATGTGTTTGAAAGTTCAAACAGTGTTCGGCTGAAAACAGTGCTTACTATATCATCTAAAACGCTCCAGGACCATAGGTCCTGGAGCGTTTTAGATGATATCGAACGTGTGCACGAAATGCACACGTCCAAAAGTTCGTCGTCTCCGGACTTCTCTGCTTTATGTACGGACTGCGCCGCGCTCTGCATCACTTTGCTGGCGGCCTTCGTAGCTGCGTCGTGCACTTTTGATGCTATCTTCTGGGAAGACTTCAGGCACATCGGTGGAGGTACATTCATGCCAGAAAAGACGTTTGGCAACTTGGTGAAACCAATGCCGCAGTCGCGCGCGGCTAGTCCGATACGCGCGGAAAGTTCATTTTGGCGAGTGTCGCCGATGTTCGACGAGTGCGGTGCGCTCGCCACCTCTCCACACGACGGGCACTCGACGATAAACCCGAGGAGCGCACCTTTGCCACTTTCCTTTAGCTCCAGGCAAGACCCGGCACACTCTGGGCACAGCAGAGCTCCTACCAAAGCCTTGGCACAAGAAACTTCGAGCAAGCGGTAGCCTTTGAGTTCGCCGCTGTCACGGCTGTCACCTAGGCCTAGCGGCTCTCCGGAGCACTCATCCCGTCGTAGCATTTCCATCTTGCGCTCAATCGCGGTCAGCTCATCTTCCTTTGGGGTGTCAGGAGTTGGAAGCGGCGACAGAAGCCTCGATTGTCCCGCGCAGTCCGAGTCTTCAGGCGGCGATGGGCCAGGAGACGGTGACGGGCTTGAAGACGGCATTGTTCCGACGACTCCGAGACGGCGGTGCAGCGATTTTGCGAGGTCGACCTCCTTCAATGCCTCTCGGTTTTCCACGCTTACGCTTCCGAGCACCAAACGTAAACGACTTCCTGCCATTCACCGCCGGCATCGTATCGATAAACTTGAAAACCGTAAAGTAAGCAAGGGCGCGCTACGCTGGTAGAAAACGAAACAACTGAACTCGGCAGGCGATCACGCGCGCGAGCGAGTGTCTTTTTAGTCACGTGGCTTGTCCGAGCGAATCGGAGCTCCGTATGCGTCGAGCTGCCCAATAGGAGCGCGTACAGCGTTTCATAGCTCTTTCCGAAGGATGTTTTCGCGGGGGTTCTCTCGCCTGAATGGACAGCGTTGAACAATAAGCCGGGGCGTAAACAAAAGAGAAAGAACTGCTCTTTCCAACGAGGGGTCCCACGCCACGCTAGGCCTAGCCAACGAGCGGCTAGCGCGCTTTGAAATCGGCAAACGCGCGGGTGTGCTCGCGTTTCTGGCCAGCGCGCGCGGCCGCCGACGTATCGAAAATAATTTATTCCGGAGTAAATACTTTACGCACGAGAATAAAAGTTTGTGAGAGCATTCTTTATGAGTTGTAGATGATGATAAAACCGATTTTCAAAAACGCGTTTTTTTCGAAAAACTTGCGATTACTAGGCCAGGCTCTTTAAGCGGTGGAGATGCGTACCCACAGCTTAGAGCCAACGCTGATCCGCCAGAAGAACCGGCTCTGAATTTCACCTCACCATGTGTACAGTAATAATGAAGTCGAAACCAAACCCAAACTGAAACACTACCCATGAGCAATAAAAAAAATACAACCATCAGCACTACCTATGAACAATAAACCAGTATAATCAGCACCACCAGAGCCACCCAATCAACATCATTCACCACGTGGAGATACGGTCATGTTTTCTTGAGGTGAAAACGAGTAGAGGCGAGCATTGCAAGACATTGCAACATTCAAACCTGTGGCTTTACTGGCTAGCGAGTTAAAGCGATGGAGCGTTCCCAGTCACCTCGTGCCTGCCATGGCCGAGGCGAACTGCAGCAGTCGCCATTTGCAATGTTGTCGGCAGAAACCTAGGCTCAAGCGCAGTAAAGCGCAGTCCAAACTGGACACGTCACGGATCCCGGATTCGCGTACCGGAGCACATATGAATGCTTGCTCTCGGCCCTGTTGTCACTGATCAGCCACATGTGTATCCGCCTAGTATTTGGAGTTCATGTATTATACAGGGTGCACACAGGTCCTTGAAAACCCTTGAATTCAAAATTGGGCTTTTCAAAGCCTAAAATCTTGGATTATTTTCTAGACCTTGAAAATTTGGCTTACAGGGCTCTTGAAAGCCCTGGATATTCTGGCCAGACCTTGAAATTCTAGGAATAGCTGTTTATAATAGCAAATGCGGGTACATATTGCACACTTTTGTTGATACTAATTGCTTTCGGGCCTAAGTTATCTGAATTTGTTCAGTTTGCTTATATGTTCATGGATGAAGGTTGCCAATTAGCAGATCCAACCCACCATCCAGAATGTTAATGTCAGCGATGACACTGCTTTGACGTCGGTGGCAGGAAAATGCCCGGCAAAAGCAGGTTTCAAGGTGCGTGGCTTTGCAGTGATGAGTATAAGGACCGGGGTGCAGCCAGATACGACAAATCAGCATCGGTGAAAGGCAAGCCGGCAAGGAAAACCTTCGCTGTCACCGCCATAGGCGGAAGCAAAGGAAGAGCCATATGAAGAGCGCAAAACATGCCGGCATTCATGAAGATCGCAGCCAAGAGTTCGCTGCAAAATTACCTGGCTCCGGGCACGAGCAATAAACGAAACTCTAACTACTTTCAATCTCTCCAAGTCAAAAGCAGTCTAACTGTACATAAGGTACAGTTAATTGTTTGTGCTAGACACCCCTGTTATATGGGGTAAGCCTAGTACAAGACTACCAAAACCGCAACTTGTCTTTCGATTTAAAACTCGTTCCATTTCTCTTTTGGGGAAGTGCTCGATGACCGGAAGAGAGGCGGGGGAGGGAAGGGAGCCGCGAGCCGCACTTTAAGACGCGAAGAGCCGCATGCGGCCCGCGAGCCGCAGCTTGGCCACCTCTGATCTAGACAGTGGAGGCACTTGTAGCAGCAGATTACACCTGCAGCTGCAAAGTACCTCTGCTGCGCTACGTATCCTCCCTCCTTTGCCCATATCTGAATATGTTATGTTTTCCGGATGGCCGCCTGAACCGAAATGAAATTCTGCTCCGTATTCGTGCGCCGTAGAACATGTATATTTTACGCATTTACAGCTGATCTGCTTAAGCGCGGTTTAGACCGCGCTTAAACTGTCAACTCAAAATTTTTCTTCACTTCATAGTATCGTAAAATCCCGCAAGAATGTCCACCCAAAGTAGAGATAAATGGTGAAAAGTAGTGGACATGGAAGATTCACATTCCACGGTGCGGTATATATGCGAGAACCCGATACAACCTCATGAAAACGGATATAGCGTGCCCAGATCATGGACAAAAAACGCAGAAACCAGCTATGAGCTCGCATGTCAGCAAGAAAGGGTATTGCAGATCTGCATTTCACGGCTCGATAAGCACGGGAGAAGCCTGCTACGAACTCGCTTGTCACACACCAGTACTGCAGAACGCGTGGTTGATGCAATTCTTGTCGGACATTGCGTGATATACGACAGAAATCGGAATGGATAGGAAATGTTTCAGAAATTTTATGTTATAGATATTCAGCGAAAAAACTGGATGGGTGATCTCTGGGGGAGAGCATTGATACGGGATTTACGGTAGAGGGATGTGCTGGTGGATCTGTGTACGCTTTCGATGGTCGAGGTTCCTTTTGCCCTTCTGTGCCGGCAAAGTCCTAAGCAGCGTGCGTGTGCAGGGGGACCACAAGAGCCAGAAGGAGGCAGTGTGGGCCATCACGAACCTGACGTCTGGGGGCTCCCTGGAGCGAGATAGTGTACGCCGTCCAGGCCGGGGTCCTGCCTCCCGTCTGCCAGATGCTCGCCGTGCCGGAGGCCAAGACCCTGCTCGTGGCCCTGGATGCCATCCGCAACATCCTGGCCGTGGAGTGGCACCCTTCCAACGGCGTTTCTTCCTCAACTTTACCGAACGGCGTCTAGTCGGAAGTGGCATAGTCGGATCTCTGGCACTCGCTGGAGGAAGGTAGTGGAGCATAGATCTGGACCATACTTCGTTTCAGTAAAAAAGTTTAGTCCTTTGGAGCCATTGAGAGCGAAGCATGTGATAGCTCTTTGCGCAAGTGCACGTCGTCGTCGCATGCCCCCTCCGATTTGCTGGGGCATATACCATTCATTGTTTTGACAAGTCAAACTGAAAATGCAGTATGGTTGGGGCATTTTGAACTTTAACATTAACATGTCCAAAAACAAGAGGGGGGGAGGGACAGAAGGGAAGATTGAGACATGTGTGCAAGTAGAAGTGGTCTTTGTCAGTCCAAGGTGCAGATGGCTGCTTATCTGAGTATGGGCACAAAGCATGCTGAAAATGCTCTGCTGCCTCAACTTTTCGGCTTGCATCTCTTGATGGAGCGTATGCTGTTCTGGAGCTTTGAAGCTCATCCACAAAGGGGTGGAACCAACATTGAACTTCTGAAATGGAAAATAATCAGCCCTACTCACTTGGCTCACATGGTTTAGTCTATATAATGTTGTGCAACAGCCAGCAGCAGTAAAAAGAAATTTTATTGCTCGGCTTGGCTGACGGTCGAGGGCTTCGGGGACCCCAAAGGGTGTGTGACCCCATTTGAAAACCACTGAATTAGACTTTCCCAGGCACCTTCGACATTTTAAGAAGCTGCTGTGCACAGTATACAGCACATGGAGGGTATTGATGGTATCAATTGACCTTGTAGATGCTCTTTAAAAAATTTTAAATAAGTGCTGCCTAACCCAGTTGGTTCTCTCTTTGACATTATGTTGAATTGCATTTTTTAGTGAGCCAGTTAAGGAGACATTTAATTTATTTTCACCCCTAAAGGGGTACTCTGCCGTTTTCTTCATAGTCCCAGATTTGCCTAAAAACTTGCTGAAAACACCAACAAACATCGTTGAACTAGTAACCCAAATATTTGGACAAAATACCTTTTTCTCGCAAAGTTACAGAATTTACAATTTTGGTCCTCATTGTGTGTTTCAAAGTGAAAAGCTCTACTGGCAACATTGAAAAAGTGACGTCATGGGTAGGCATAGTTCATTTTTATACTGCCCTGCTCGAGAACCGTGAGGCCGGACCCACCGCGCTGACGTCAGTGGCAATGAAAGCGCGGGTATATTCGAATCTTCGTTTATGGCGTCATTCTCATTGGCCGATTTCGTAACAACTATTCTGAATTTCGAGATACTAAATAGCATACCGGAAAGAGTAAAGGATGGTGATTTCGAAAATATAGTTTATTGGGAGTTGCTCAAAAAATCGCCGGAGTTCCCCTTCAAAGGCCCGGTTAGGGCATTACATAAGGGGGGGGCAATGTGTCAAATATTACAATAGTAACACAAACAAAAGGGTCTGTGTCATGGATTATTAGGTGGGACGTGCCCCCAGTGTACTGCTGTTTCACCTTATGATGGATTGCAGTAAATGCTACTAGGCCTCCCAGCAAATCCAGCGCTTCAAACATATTGGGCGACTAATGCACACCGCACATCGCTGCACCCTTCCTGAAGGTTGTGGCACTCGCACACGGTTGCATTGACTTGGCTCGTGGCGTGCTCTGCGGTTCATTGTAAGGTGAAATAGTGTTGCTGTACCCACACTGAAAGAGTGGGTACATTCAGACTGACGGATGCCCTTTATCTTCAATCTCTTGCTAGTTGTTTGCAGTGTTTTACTGTACACAAGAGCATCGCTCTGGACAGTGCCCCCTTTGTATCGGCTCTTGTACGAGGAAATTCAAGGCAATGCCCATGCCTGTGTGTCTCGCCACATCGAAACCAAACTGTAGAGATAACGAGTGTTCTGAAAAGATAATGTTTCATCGGGGTGTCCACCAATACTGAATGCTTCCATGACCTCGTGTATTCAGAGAGAAGCAATGCAGCACTAAAAGAAGATAGCGTTGGGGTCATTCTATTAGAACAATTTTTAGATTGTGTTTAAAGTTGTTCTATGTCAAATACTATACATATATAGTTGCTCTGACGACTTAATACCCCTCATTGCTAAATTACCCTAGTATCAAGGAGAATGCTAGGCAATGTAGGTCTATGCGCTTGCCTTCCCCGTATAAAAGTAAAAAACTAAAATAAGGCATTGATGAACGTGTGTGCAAGATGCCATTTTTTTAGGCTTTTGATTTGGAACAGTTACTACTGGAGACACTAGCACGTGCGGCGCGTAGACCAACATTACCTGCGTTCTCCTTGATGCTTGGGTAATTTTGCAATAGGTCTATCATAGGCATTCTGGATAAGTGAGTTGGGAGCTGCGTCGTTAGAATGTCTCCATTCTGGTGTTACTTGCTCTCCCCAATGATTAGATGGAGTCTGTAAAAACTGCTGTTCACATGCTGAACCCACCATGCTGATTCGATACGGACCCATGAGGGGAGCGAGCAAGGCAGAGGCTGCACACGGGCTTGATGCCACCGAAAGCATTGCCGAACCATACAGATATGGAAAAGCGTAGTAAAGTTGCGGAATTGTCTGATGTACGACTATCTCGTCCCAAAATCTCGGAAAATCTGAAGTTCATAATTTCTCCGTGCACTTCCTTTGTCTATCCGTCAGGTCGAAAGTTTTGCTCTTTCAGCTCCAATTGAACTGCTGCATATCGCAACCGTTTGGAAAGTTTTGTCTAACGCAAGTCTACTCTGCCGGCATTAAAGGCGGTTCAATTTCGGACGTTGCGACTGTATGCCACAGATAGTCCTGGCATATTGACGTGCAGTTGCGAGACAGCCTGCAGGACCGATTTCCAGGACGGGTGTTGACGTGGCTTTTGGTTCTGGTGCTTGTTTGTCTCCCCAGGCTGGGGACAAGCTGGGTGAGCGTGAGAAGATCTGCCTGATGGTGGAGGAGGTTGGGGGCCTGGACAAGATTGAGGCCCTCCAGACGCACGAGAACAGCGAGGTCTACAGGGTCTCCTGGGCATCATTGAGGAGTACTTCGGCGACGTGAGTGAACTCCCCTCTGCCCGATTCCCGGTCTCTGGCACCTGCCCGCTGAGGCGACGACCCTTTCTCGAGCAGCGAGGCACATCGTAGGGGCTTCTGCTGACATCGCCGTAGCTCGGGTCGTGCGAGATATCTGTGCCAAAGAAAATGGGATGATGGCACAAAAAACTTCATTGTTAGATTAGAAAAAAAAAAAAAAAAAAAGCATTGCTGAAAGACAGTCTGTCAGAGGTGGCTACACTTTGTTGGGCCACTTTCCTTCTTGCTATGTTGGCCTCTTCAGTACTGGCGTGGCTGCTAGGGACACGGTATCGCCGCACTGGTTGCCACAATTTTGTGGGCAGGACGCCACGGTTGCCAAGTGCCAGCACCGTGCCCTAGCTTTGTTTCTGATAGATTCCCACCTTCGTGAGAAAACTACGTCGATACTGAAACTAGTATTTCTTTTAGCTACCCCCAAGATGCATGCCATGTTCCAGCACATCAGATAATGAATGTTTGCAGTGCGCGGAAACTATAGACCATGTATGATCGATGACCTGCGAGCATGTCAAGGAATGTGCGCTGTGCAGTACAGTGCCTGCCATACGAAAACCAGTGGGTGGGATTTGAACCCCTGCCATCGCGCAGATGCGTTGTGCTCAAAAACGCCGTGGCTGCTTCTTTTCTTCAGGGCGATGACGAAGACTATGGCCTGGTCCCAGAGTCTGCAGGGGACGGCTTCACTTTTTCGGCTCCGGCTCCCGACCAAGGCTTCTCCTTTTGAGCCCGGCTTTGGGGACTCCCCTCGTTTGATATGCATGTCGTGTGTATGTATTGCGGAAGAACTGGCACACCAGTCGGATCCTTGTAAAGTTTGTACAGATTTGTTTATATGCCGCCTTCCCGTAACTCAAGTGGAAAACAAAAATAGGATTGTGTTTGTTCCTTTGCTCGCCTGCTTGTACATTCTGAATGGAAGGTGTCCCTGCCCTTCTGGTCCCTTGTCTCCACTTATTTTCTATTTTTGTACTTTTAAATAAAGGTCTTGAGTGTTTCGGGTGCATTGACTCTGTCTGAATCTTCTGACAGGTGGACTTCAAAGCGTGTAATGTAATCTTTCTTTCAAGAATAAAATGCCCTATGCATGTCTCCCTCCGTAGGGTCTTGAACATAAAGATCCGTGTTTGACCCTATTTTTGCCCAAAGCTACTTGAGAAAGGAACAGAATTTGTGCAGGATTTGTGGTTCATCTACTGCTTGTGTGATGCTGACAAGTGTGCAGGTGCCAAATTTCCAGGCAGACTATGCTGGGTGATTTCACGTCTGTTCATGCAATGATGGTCTGGGTCATAATTTCGATATTTTTGTTAAAAATATATATGAAAGCTTATGCGTTCTTGGAAGGTACATTCAGCTATATATGAACGCCAGTAAACAATTTTTTTCCTGAGATATAAAAAACTCGAGGCTGTGGAAATTGAGCAAGAGTTCAGCCAGTGCTACTTTGCACAGTCATATCCTCATTGAAGCTTTCACGTCGCCATAACTTTTTAATACGTTTTACAAGAGATATACAACACATACACAAAAAAAATTAAAAATGCCAATAAAATGTTTCAATGTGAACAAAAAAATCAAACATGGCATAAACCGCGTTTTTGGAGACATTTTCACAATTTCTTTTTCAAATAAACCATATTTCATAATACTTAACAAAACATCAAAATGCGTGTCTTTAAAAATTCTTTACGAATATATAAAGATAATATGCCCACCCTTAATTATCTTTTTGTTATTAACGCGGAAATGCGGCTGATTTCTCAAAATGTTGCAAGATTGGGCGTCAATATTTAAAATAAAAATTGCGGTGGCTTAAGCTCGGCTATGCCAGGATATACGTGGCGTGAGCTTATGCGCACAAAATGAGAGGCGTTATCAAGCAGCTCCGGTGCAGCGTCAGACTTGGCTACTGCGCAACGGAGGCGGACAGCTGGGGACGCGGCAGCGCCAGTGCGTCTGCCGCGGCTATGACGTCTCGATGCAAGACCGGCGAGGCGTGCGTGGAGCCCGCGGCAGTGGCGGCTCCGGCACGCCAGCTGTGCGCCGTGTGACGTCGCTGCTCCTCGCGCTTGCTCAGCACGGAGCACGGCTCATTATGAGAGCCACACGAAACTGCTCAACCTCGGCCAGTGTAGCTCACGCTACAAAACTCCATCTTTTATTTTCTTTAAGCTCCCCTTGTCACTTTGCAGTGACTTGAACTAACCTGTGATAGCAGAAGATTGAGAAACATGACCTCCGAACGGGAAAAGCTACGACGAACCTTCACTCGGAGCGAGCCGACGTCTTCGTCATAACGGCTTTGCCGCACAGCACCAAACATTTTGAGCGTTAGTTATGGCATGTATTTTATATTATTGAAATTCTTTTTTTTTCATAAGGGGTGAGTATTAGTGACGCGAAGTGGACTTTGAGCTGGAATACCATTAATTAGCTTACAATTCGCAGAAACAAAACAAAACTCATGGGCGTCGGCAGGGGGTGCAAAAGGGGCATTTGCCCCGCCCCAGCTCTCTCGGGTACGGGGGATCGAAAGACATAGCGAAATAGCTTTTCTAGCAAATGGAGAAACCGAAAGCTATCCTAAAAATAAAATCCACGCACTTTTGTTTCCTTGGATTCTTCAGCAACAAACACAAAAGAATAAGGACTCCCCTCGGTCAGTTGCAATCAGCCACGCCCAGCTGGCCAAAAGACAAAACAAAAAAACAAACAAGGAGGAACATTTATTTCCGAGAACACCGCAGTCCTGTGTTGTGAGGAATCACAGGCATTCGGGTGAAAGTCTAGTAAAATGCCCCCAAAACAGGGTCTTCTACGCAGAGCGGGATTCTTCCAAAAAGCCCAACAGAACAAATCGGTTTGGGGGGGTTTCGAGCCCCAAACCAACCCCCTGTCTACGCCACTGCTCACGCCAATGCTCTGTTTTGTATATGTGCTTTTGGGTTTTTCTTCTCCTTTGCTCGTAGCATGTTGCGGTCATGGGAAAGGAGAAGAGGGGGGTCGAAATCGGGGCCAGGCGTCCTCTTTTGGACAATGCAGTTCTGCGAAACTCTGTTCGCACCATGTCTACAACGATACTTCCCCGGGCCATAACTCACGCGGGAGAGGAGTGTCGGACCTAGGGAGCCTTCATGTGCGCTTTGCTAGGGTGATGCCACCCTTTGTAACACCACTCGCCGACAAACCAGCAGCCATTTTGGTTCACGGCGATAATCCGTGGGGCTTATATATAACCTCCCGGAAACAAGCACCGTATCTCACAAGTTCGGAGCAGCGTTGTGGAACCCACGGAGGGAGGATTAGCATTTTCGCCCCCGCGGATGGGAGGACCGATGGACACAAAGGCCACTTTCCGGCGCACGGGGAAACAATGAGGAACAAAATGGCGGCGGGAGAGGGTGTGGGAAAGGGAAGCAGGCAGTTGGCATCACTCTATGCGAAGCGCACATGAAGGCACTCTAGTCGGACCGTCCTCGTTGACACCACCGTGTTCACACGCGTGACACTCGAATATCTGGCAGGGTGGCAGACTTTGCTGTTGCTGGCTCTTCTTCCTGGCCCAGTTGCTCGAAAGAGCCACATTCCGCACCCAATCCCACATTTTTTTTATATAACCGTGGGCTGATATGGGCCAGGAGTGAAAATGGAGATCAGAAGCTTTTTTAAACGGAAAGCTGACAGTGATAATGACAATCCATCTTGTGCAACGAAGAAGCATGTGACCTCAGAGCCGTGTCATGATCCGGAATCTAGCGATGTACCTGCTGTCTCCGTCACTCCTGATCATCCTCCGGTTTTAAAGAGCCAGCTGGACATTGGCTTTGCCCTCAACTCTACTCTCACAGGTATGTCAAACTAAGTATTCATGCAAAGCTGAGCTTGATCAGATATATAACAACCAATATAAATATAAGAACCAGGGGGCTAAAACTTTACTCCAGTTCTGAAATGAGACAGAGCAAGCATGGCAAGCTAAGGGAACCCGCGTCGAGGAAATACGGAAAGTTACAATGGCAACTAACCCTCCGGCGGTAGCCCCGCTGTCCTAGCTTACTAACATAGCTAACGCAGCTTTCTTCTCTCTGTCTTATTCTCTGTCTTCCACGGACCACAACCCGGGAAATGCTTCGAATTAATATTACGAGCGAAGACAATTTTGTGCAGAAAATTAGAGTTGTAAATTTGAGCAGAGGCCAACTTGGGGTAGTTTTTAAAAACTTGTATAAACGTCAAATATTGTTCAATATGGAAATAAAAAGGTATTGTTCATTGCTGTGACTTCCGTGCACTGTCCTGCTACTTTATTGTGTACGGTGCATTTATGATGCCAATACTTGTCTATAAAATCTTTGTGCTTGTTTATCTTTGAGAAAATTATAAATTCAGTGGGCTGTTTTGTTGTTTTGCCGCGACATAGACCAAATTTTTTTTACTGTGCCTACATATCTATAAATTTTTGTTTTGTTTTTACGTTAAAATTACTGATGCATTGTACTTTTTAAAATAATTGTTTCATAAAAACTATGTGTATCTTGCAAGCTGTGTTTAGCTTTTTCGTATTTTATTTTGGGACCCCCCCCCCCCTTTTTCTCCCCTTTTCTCCCCTTGACGCCCAAAAAGGGCAATCAGTTTGCCCCCCCCCCCTCCCCCAGACAAGATCCTGCCGACGCCCATGGCCCCACTGCAAATTCGCTAACTATGCATACATAAGCTTAAAACTCTCAGTTGCGCAAGTGGCCATGTATACATCCGGCCTCTCGGCATATGATGACTTCCACAGATGAGATGCCTGGATTCCTCTCGCAGTTTTCACGGTGGTCCACTTTTGCTTGCTTCACCGAATGAAACTCTCGAACTCGAAGATAGTTGTGAGCACTGCGCGGAGTGGTTTGACGCGTTCCGCGAAGCGCTGAAGGCAGGGGCGGATCCAGAACTCCGTTTTTTGGGGGGGGGGGGGGGGCGAGACATTTGTAAGGATACTATTTTCCCATTCTTTCTCGTGCACCGGGTCCACCCATGTCAAATTGCCCTCCGAGAAGGGGGAAAGGGGGGTCGACTTGGTTTGGGGGGGGCGGCTGCCCCCGTCGTCCCCCCCCTTGGATCCGCCGCTGGCTGAAGGCATGCAGTTCCCACCAGGAACGCAAGCGATTGTACACGTATCTGCCCCCAAGCATCTCGAAGAAAAAATATTGCGTCTGGTGCCGGAAGCGACTGCCTACATGATTGATCAAACAAGAAAACTGAAGCGCAAAGGTGGTGTATGGGCAACCCCTGATCTCTACATGGGGAAAAGGCGAATGCCGAAGACGTGAGGGTTGCAATTGAGTACTACACATGCGACGAACTCGCACGCTCTGTTCTAAGCCCCAACAAAAAGGACGTTCACCATGTTGGACCTTAACCCGAGACTGGGGTAGAAACAGAAACTTAAAAGTAGAAGGGACAGAGACAAGTGAAGAAGAGAACGTCTCAAGTGAAGAACAAGAGACAAGTGAAGAAGAGAACGTCTCTTTTTGAGACGTTCTCTTCTTCACTTGTCTCTGTCCCTTCTACTTTTAAGTTTCTGTTTCTACCCCAGTCTCGGGTTAAGTTCCAACATGGTAAATATCCACCAGCTCGCCTGTACTTTAACCGTTTTTTCATTAAAGGACGTCTTCAAAGCCACGATCAACGACATGTCCAAAGTCTTAAAAAGGTTTACGACCCGCTCTATTAAGGAAGCTTACCAGCTGTTTAGGAAGGACCATCCCCATCCAGAACATACGCATCTCCAAATTTTATTCGCATCTCCAAATTTTATTCCCTACTACCAAAACGGGTAAAAAAAGTCCCGAGCACGAGGTGTGCGCATGCATATATTGCGTCAATTTTCAGTTGCTTTTAACGGCAATTACAAATGCCCGAAAGAAGGCACTTACTGAAGGCGACCTCAAGCGCATCAACCTCTGCTGCGCTCCACAGAACGATTGCTTCCTGCGCCGTTGCGAAAAGTGCCCACTAACGCAGAGCATCTCGCTGCAGTCGCTCCATCTCGACGAGGACGAAGAGATCTCTTTCGCGTTGTGGGACGCCGGCGAACTCGTCAAAAAGGTTATGGACACTTCCGCCTTCCTGCGGGAATTGGAGTCATTGAGCGAAAAGTGCATGAGGCATTCTTGGTAATAAAACCCGAGACTCAGGAACACAGAAGGGGACGAACACAACACAACGTTGTGTTGTGTTCGTCCCCTTCTGTGTTCCTGAGTCTCGGGTTCTATTACCATGAATCATCACCAGCTCGCTTGTTTTTTAAGTATTATGGAGGCATTCTTACATGGGCGTATTAACCGGGGGGGGGGGGGGCAAGGGGGCGCTTGCCCCGCCAGGTTTCAGAGTGGGGGGGGGGGGCAATGCATGTGTTTTGCCCCCCCCCCCCCCTGAAACAGCTGCCACTGGGCAGGGCAAACACTGGCCGGCGGCGCCTAAAGGATACCAAGAACACCGCCCCCCGGCCCGGGGGGGGGTCTGGTTTGCCCCCCACTCAAAAACAAGTTGGTACGCCACTGCATTCTTACACCCGTGACTTTCAACAAAGCCTGATACACAAGCACCGCCTTACCACCCAAGGCAGTGATGTTCCACTTCGATTTTGCGGAAAGTTGACAGTACTCTTCGCAACCGAAGTGCAAAGTTTTCATTGGAAACAAACTCAAGTGTCTCCCTTCACAAGTGTAGTTACGTCCAGCAAGGCACGCAAAGCTCCAGGGGCGGATGCAAGAATTTCCCTGAGGTGAGGTGGGGGGGGGGGATTAGGTGTTAATCACCGCACAATATGTTTAGGAACCCCTTCCCCTCTCTCTCGTTTCACGCCCTAAATTTTACACATGCAGAAATCAAGAGGAAGGTCAGGACATCCGGACCACCCCTCTAAATCTGCCCCTGCACAGCTCACGCACGTTTAGCCACAGAGGCCATAAAAGAGTATGTTGATGAACATTACCCAGTCTTTTCTGAGATAATTTTTTTGCATCAGACGGAGTGGTGGCGCTTTTCAAGAATCGCTTCCAGTTGCACGAATTGTCTCGGAAGCCGTACTCTTCAGCAAGATGGGTTTTTTAAGCCTCTGGACACGAAAAAAGCGCTTGTGATGGAGTAGAGGGTGTTCTTAAACACCACGCAACGCTTACCAACTTGAGGTCTTCACTCAACTGAACGATTGCCACCACTAGAGACTTTGTGGAAGTGCTACGTGAAAAAGTAACAAATGTCTGCATGTTCCGCCTGTCTGCGGAACGGGTTCGAGAGTTTCGTGCGGTGAGGCAAGCAGAGTGGACCACCGCAAAAACCTGTGAGAGGAATCCAGGCATCTCATCTGTGGAAATCATCATATGCCGAGAGGCCGGATGTATACATGGCCACTCACGCAACTGAGAGTTTTAAGCTTATCTGTGCGTAGTTAGCGAATTTGCAGAGTGGGACCGTTTTGTTTGTGCGAATTGTAAACTAATTAATGGTATTCCAGCTCAAAGTTTCTTTTCGCGTCACTAATACTCACCCCTTATAAAAACAAAATCAATATTATAAAATACAGGGTGTCACAAAAGAAAATTTACAGGTTTTTTTTTTATCACAAAAATAAACTAGACATCGCCGAACGCTCATTCTCCGTCCGAAGGTAGCTCTAGAGGTCACAACCAGATGCCAAAGTTTCAGCCCGATCCGATAACTTAATCAAAAGTTATAAGTGATTCTCTGAAAATTTCAGTGGGAAAATGGAGCCCATTTTCGCCCGTTTTCGGTTTCTGGTGTCATAGAGCCCCATGTATTCGAAAACTCCGTCGGCCGCCATTTTCACATTGAAATTTTCAGAAAATCACGCATAACTTTTGAATAAGGTATCGGATCGGGCTGAAACATTGGCATCTGGTTGTGACCTCTAGCGCTACCTTTTGGCGGAAAATGAGCGTTCGGCGATGCCTAGTTTCTTTTTGCGGTAAAAAAAAAACCGTGTAAATTTTCTTTTGTGACACCCTAAATAACGCTCAAAATGTTTGGTGCTGTGCGGCAAAGCCGCTATGACGAAGACGCCGGCTCGCTCAGAGTGAAGGTTCGTCGTAGCTTTTCCCGTTCGGAGGTCATGTTACTCAATCTCTTGCCATCATAGGTTAGTTCAAGTCACCGGAAAGTGCTAAGGGGAGCTTAAAGAAAATAAAAGATGGAGTTTTTTTTAAATATCGACGCTCAATCTTGCCACATTTTGAGAAATCAGCCGCATTTCCGCGGTAATAACAAAAAGATAATTAAGGGTGGGCATATTATCTTTATATATTCGTAAAGAATATACGTATAAAGACGCGCATTTTGATATGTTTTGTGAAGTATTATAAAATATGGTTTATTTGCAAAAAAAAAAAATTGTGAAAATGTCTCTAAAACGCGTTTTATGCAATGTTTGATTTTTTTGTTCGCAATGAAACATTTTATTCATATTTTTAATTTTTTGTGTATGTGTTGTATATCTCTTGTAAAACGTATTAAAAAGTTATGGTGACGTGAAAGCTTCGATGAGGAAATGACGACTGTGCAAAGAAGCATTGTGAAATCTTCTCAATTTCCACGCCTCGAGCTTCTCTATTTTATATCTCGGGAAAAAAAATGTTACGGCGTTCATATATAGCTGAATGTTCCTTCCAAGAACATGGCTTTCTTATATATTTTTAACAAAAATATCGAAATTATGACCCGGACCATCATTGCATGAACTGACGTGGAATCACCCTGCTGTCCAGTGGTGCCTCTAGGGGGTAGAGGGAGGGGAAAATGGAGGGTTCAACCCCCCCCCCTCCCCCTTGAGTGTTTTTTTTTTTTGCACTTGGTGTTGAAATTTTGAGGGGTGAGAGAAAGACATTTCTGCCTGACGAGTTTGAGACCTTTCCGAAGTTCAGTCTTCTCGCTTCACTCGCTATCATCAATGGAGCGTAGGACATTTGTGGCTATAGTCAGCATGCTTTCAAGTCATGCCTAGTCGGCATACATTCACAGTGCTTTGTTCTGTAGCACTGAGAGTGGGTGTAGAACAAAGTGGTTTTGGAACAGCTGGTCCCAAGTGCAAGGTAGAAAAACATAATCCCACGGTTACAGTAAAATACAGCAGGCCGAATTCATTAAATAAAAATTTAAGGTGCCGAAAAAAAAGTTTGAATTAAGCAAAATTTACTTAGATATCCTTTTCAGTTTGTCAAAATAAACACGGCAGTGACCCAAAAATTCATTTGTTTACACGCGATCAAACTATACAAATTGTAGATTTTTGTTTCTATGCTCCTTTACTAAGTGAACCAATCATTCCATGCTCTTACTAAACAAATGCACCACCTTATACTTGTGTGCCAATTGTGGGATTTCACAATGAACCCCTGGTCCTCATTGTGGTAAATACCCACTCCGTAGTCCGCTCTTTGCGCGGCCACGGCCAGATCCGTCTGTTGACTGCCTTTTTGGGCGCCGGTGGACGAGAGACAACGCCAACACAGTGAGTCCGTTTTCCACGTGTTTATTAACTAAAATGCCAACGCGCTTTGCTCTTAAACAGGAAAAGTCTGGGCGCTGGCTCAATTGCCAGTATCACCCGGTCGGTTTCCCGCGCTGCCGCAATAGACAGATTCACGGGAAGTCGGAGGCCCACAAAGAAAAACCGAGCTCCGTAGAGCCAGGGCCTCCGCCGACGAGAGCCCCCGGCCCTCCTTCGGGGCCGGTTTATGTAGCCTCGGAGATATGGACGCGCCCGGGGAGGCCGCTAGCAGTCGCATCCACTATCACTCTCAACTCAAGGGGTGCGCCGGCGGCACATTCACCATTTGTGGGCGAGGGAGAGCTGTCCTTTTCGGTGAATACAGCCTCGGTTCCTCGTATGCGCCATTGGTGACGACGACTCCCACGGCCTCCTCGAAGCTAGACCTAGATGGTTCCCGCACTATTTACATCGAAATTTGTTGGAAAAGTTGATTTGGCGCTCAATTTAAGAGTGGCCGCTTTCAGATTCTCTTTGTATATTTCATGTGCTTCATTCAATGGACAAACATTTGAGAACTGCTAATCTGGAAGAAGTGAGTGAGGTTTTTCAAATGTTATTTTAATAAGGGTTGCCGGGACAAATAAGTGGGTGCGGTGAAAGTGTCAAATATTTTCTTTTATTTAATAATTTTAGAACATTGTTTAGATAGTTCTTACTCAATAAGGAGTCTTAAAAGTTCTAGATTTAGAACATATTATGATAAAAGTCGGCTCTCATCTCTCCTTACTGTAGTCGGGAGTTATCTCATATTGCAAGCCGAAGGCTGAGGCCCGGAGGCATACAAAGGGGACGCTCCACTGGAAATGGAGAGGTCCCGGGTTCGATACCCGGACCAGGTGGATTTTTTCGGTCGCGCACCAGTCACTTAGCTGTGTTTGGAGATTTGTGTTTGTCCTTTGTCCCCTTTGTTCCCCTTCTCCAGGGATTATTTTCGACAAGACGTCTTTTGTTTGTCCCCTCCTTGTAGCCCCCGCCTTAGGTTTTAGAAATGTTTTACTTTAACCAGCTCGCCTGCCTTATTACATTATCTTCAATGAATTGCCCCACCATCTCTCCGGGCGGAAGGGGCAGTGGCCCATTGAAGTTGCACAAATCGGGGGCGGCTAGGATTCGTACGTGACGTGGCAGCCTCTGGATTCGCTGAGATTTTGACGGATCTCTGTCAACAAGCCCAGAGTTACTGCATGTAGATATTGTTGACTTTCTTCTCTTCATCTCTGTCTTCTTTCTTATCGCTATCTCGTTCTCTTCTTCCCTCTCTGTATCTCTCGCTCCCTTTCTTTCTCTTTCTTTATTTTCGCATTCTCTCTCGATCGTTCTTGTGAGGCCTATTGAAGCACTAAAATTTGTGGTGCACCAATAACGTTCAATTGCTGCAACTTTTTTTTTTTTGGCTGGTGTTGCGTAAATTTGAATGTATCTACAGTAACACCTAAAGCCGCCTGAAGCGAGAGTCAAATACGATGCTTACCAGCTTCTCAAAAAAAAAAAAAGAGTCGAGATTTGGGCACCGAAATGTGCAACTCCCAGCATTCGCGAACCGGTGATTCAGCAGACGCTATCGTCTTCATTAGAATCATCTGATCAATCTGTCAGTGCCGAGCCTTTTCCCATCCCTGAAGGAGCCACTGGTCCGAATGACCTCGGGATGTACGGCGGCAGGTCGGACTATTTCGGGATCGTTACCCTTCCGTTGCCCAACTTGTGTGCTAAATTCATCAGATTAGATTACAACTTATAATAATTTAAGAGTAATGTTTTAAATGTTGTTTTCTTCTCATACACGATGACCATGGGAGGTGCAGCCATGCGGCAATACAGTACCCGGAGGACACGTGGTTAGCTCTGACAGCTCCCATTGGGTCGCAGGAGCCGTGGCTTTTGTCGTCTGCGAAGTTACGGGGAACCGAGTATATACGGTAAACAACTTGGTTTTCATGACGACCTACGTTTCGCAAATTTCGCGATTTGAAAATAATCACGAGCAAGTTGTCCCGCGAATAATTCATCCCATGGTAACGACTACACTACGAACAATGAAAATTGGTGCCGGCGAAATAATTCGGAAACTGATTGATTTTCGAGTTGCACATGCAGCACCGCAATCTCAACACAGCGGAAGTTCGTTTCATCGCAAGCTATAGCTCGAAAATAAATAAAAGAAATTTGCGTAGCTTTCCTAACCATCAAGTTTTCCACGATGGTGACACGACGCTGCGGTCGCACAGGCGCATAAAGACCGACATGTTCCCCTTTCTTGAACACCATCTCCCTATCTCAAGGTTTCCGATCCCCCCCCCCCCTTTTTTTTTTTCTTGCGTTGACGCCGCTTTGCTTCAACAGTCTGCGGCGGCTCATTATAAAAATGTTTACCTACTTAGCCCACCCATTCTTTCGATGAGAAGTCGGTGTTCGCTAAAACGTCGTTCGACCAACTAAGTGCCACCCGGTAATAGTACTGCCGCAAAAACTGGCGAAAAACTATTGCCGTTGTTGATCTACGTTGGTAGCTTTCAAAAGATTGTTTGATTACTCTTGCTGACGCATAATTTCCAAATGTTTTCTCATATTGGGTGCCTCCTCCTCCTCAAGGGCACAGCTCTTGAGGAGGAGGAGGGAAGGGTACTGAGGGTCACGTGTTTTCGAGGGGGGGGGAAAGGGGGTCACGTTACCTGGGGGGGGGTCACGTGACCTCACGGTTACGCCGACGGCGGCGCCGCTCAAGCCGGAAACGGGCGCCTAAGAGCTGCGCTCTAAACTTTTTTTTTTTTCTGAAATTTTGTTTTCGCAAGAAAAACTTGATTTTTTCGCGTGTTTTTTTTTGTTGGGGGGGGGGAAGGAGACCTTCACAATTTTCGGAAATTTTGCATACTTGGCCAGAGGCGAGCTTCTCTTTAGCGTTCGCGCTAAAAGGGGAGAGATGGGAAAGGGAAGATGGGGAGCTTCTTGAAAAAAATGAGTTAGAAGTGAATTCTAGTGTAATTTTACCCCGTGAACCCGAATACCCAAACCTTTTGCTGCGCAAGTAGTGTGAAACGCGAGAAAACGAGAAAGAAAGTCGCTGTACGTGACGTCATCGACGGATCTTTTGGCTGCCCAAGGCTAGGGAGGCGGGGCTTCAGCCCTATTTTGAAATTGCTCTTATGGCTCTCCGGCGCGTCGCGTTGAAATATAATTGTGATATCTGTTTTTCTAAAGGCCAAATGAACGCAATTCAAGCGTTTTTTCTCAAATGCAGAAGTGCCCCATCTTCCCTTTAACCTGTTCCCTTTGAAATTTTAAGTATTTTTTATTAAAGCCTAATAAATTTTGTTGACATTTTGGGAACCTGTATATCATCCGTATTTCAACGTACACGATGCATCCAAACACGAGGATGTTCTCTCTGATGACGTTTTCCCGCCATATACGCTAGTCGATTTTCTGTATGGTGGTTTCAAACCTCTGTTGAAAGTTAAATAAAACGAACCACAGACGTTACGTTCCAGTCATTAGTGACTTACCTACCAGGGACCTCATCTGCCTCATTTTTAATCATGATAACACTGCTGAAGCCAACGACGTTGTGTCGTAACTCAGTCGTCCTATGCTTCTAATTTAACTATCCACGGTTCTGTTTGTCGCACAGTATTAATTAGAAGACATCACTTCCCTAGTTGAGAATGCTTCATTCTTTATTGTACCGCAACGATGTGGGTGTGAGCGTGCGTGATTGCGGTACATCAGCGTTGCACATTTTCTCGTACACGGAAGCATCAAGATGGCAGCGACACCACCAGCTAGTTCACGAATGCCAAGACGTGGCAGCAGTTCTTTCACGATGCCAGCTGTTGTGGACCGCTGGCGGCAGCACAGGTTAGTCGGAGATGATTGCGGAGGCATCTGCGAACTATCCGGCGGACTACCCGGCCTGCCTGAGCGTAGGCTCAAGTTCACATGTGCCTGGTGTTGCCGAAGTTGATGCCGCTGGCGTTGGCGCCTCTGTTGGTGCCGTACTGCAGGTTGATGATTCCTTCCCCGGCCCTGAGCTGGAGCTCGGTGAACTCGCGCTTGTTGACCTCGGCCGGCTTGGGCCCCAGGCACGGACCTTCGTACTCCGGGTGCAGGTAACACTGCGATCAAGAGCCACAAAAACAACTGTTAAAAAAACTTACGCAAGCTTGATCATGCTGACAAAGACCAGAGGGCATAAAATCTGTCCCGCACAAACCACACGCATCTTTTATATATTTTTATTTTATTTTTTATGTATGATATCCTTAATGTCCTGTGACTCTCCCAGCGTGTCGCTCGGTTCATGACGGTCGTTCCAGACGGTCCTTTATGACAGTCCTTCATAACGTTTTTTCTAACTGTTCTTTGTGACGGTCCTTCATGACGGTTCTTTCTGACGGCTTTTCATAACGTTTTTTTCTGACTGTTCTTTCTGATGGTCCTTCATGACGGTCCTTTCTGACGGTCCTTCATAACGTTTTTTTTTCCTGACTGTCTTTCTGACGGTCCTTCATACCGTTTTGTTCTGACTGTCCTTTTTGACGGTCCTGCATGACGGTTCTTTCTGACGGTCCTTCAAGACAATTTTATCACAGAAAACAACGAATAATAAAAATAAAAAAAATCATTTTCCGTTAAATGACACTGTATGAGCTGCTAGCCAATTCGCCATGAGAGCCGCCGTTGACATAGGCTCACTGTGATCAGCGAGTGACCCTACAACTTCAGTCAGCATCCATTACGTTCATTCATTAATAGAAAAAAATAGTTTTATATGTTTTTGTAGACAGCATTGTTAGAGGGCACTGCAAAGGAGGACATGTCCCTATTGGACAGGAGATCGAACTATAGGGGCGCTTTATCGAGCTTGTTGTCCCCACAGCCCGGTGTTTACCAACACAGCATAACAAAGAAATTGAACCTCGCCGAGCACGGTCTGGGCACGAGCGCTTCGCTCTGACCAGTGCTTTGGTCGCACGAGGAGCGGCCTTCGAATCGTCATCTTCGATTTCTCGGATCAAAAACAAACAAGAAAATACGGTTTGTTGTCCCCACAGCTGAAGCGCACCGCTAGAGGCATGACTGTTTGATCTCCTCCCCAATAGACCATTTGCTATATTACCCAAGCATCAAGGGAGAATACAGGGATTGGTGTTCCACTCGCCGCTCGTGCTGGCCTCAGCAGTAGTATCTTTTCAAAAGCAAATACCTAAAACAAATGGCATCTTGCACGTGCGTTCGTCAACACTTTATTTTGGTTATTTACTTCGAATATTTTATACGGGGAAGGCGTGCGCGTGTGGCGCGTGGAACACCAATCCCTGCATTCTCCTTGATGCTTGGGTAATACAGCAAATGGTCTATTGGTGATAGTGCTACCAGCGTGACTAATACCAGCCTTTTGTTCGCCGACAAAAACGTAAACCAGCTCTCTGGTCACCCCCGCAATCTTCCCCAGCAACGCATAAATAACAGTGAAAAAACAGACAAGCTATCGAATTTTTCATTTGAGCTAATTTTAGTTGATTTCTCCGGTACCTCCGATAACGATCCCGATACTCCGCGGACGGCTTTAGAGAGTTTTAGCAGATCGTTTTTTCGCCCCGATAACGACACGAAGCATGCTCAAGGCCGCCGGAGGGGAGAGGAGGTATCGTTATCGGGGCGAAAAAACGATCTGCTAAAACTCTCTTTTGCGCGTGCATCGTATCCGTTAACGAGTATATACGGTTGTCGGAGTAATCGGAGGGATTTATACTATAGCTCTCTGTTACAGAAATATCAGAAACTATAGGCCTCGGGTTTCAAGGTCTCTGGAGAACCGCAGCAAAGGAAGAAACCAAGCACAAATATGTTTGGTTGTCTGCTCGAGACGCAATCGTAAAATGACTCGATGGCACCTATAGCTTCTGCAGAAAAGAAAGCCGAGGCGGCAGGTTCGCTCAAGCGTTTTCGGTCGGGTGACTCAGATATCCATAGCGCCTATAGCGGTCTAAAGACGAAGCCGTGAACGTATTGGTTCGAAAACACGCGACGAAAATCACCAATAATGAGGCCTAGAACGAGGTCCCTATAGGAAGTATTCACTGGCGGCCATAGCTGTGTGTGCGACTGCTGAGCGCGTGCTGATGGCTAGCTACCAGGGTTCTTTTGCAACGTAAAATGGCCGGTCTTAGCAGCCTATTAATGGGGGCTCGTTCTGAGCATGCGCTCTAGACAGCACCCACAAATATGGCGCCCAGTGAATACTCCTATAAGCCCCGGCCACACTGCAAACAGAACATACAAAAGTAAGAGACATCTGTCTGAGGCAACTCACAGCGCGGCCCAGGGCGAGGATGCACTGGGAGACCTGGGGGATGTTCCTCTTCTCCCAGAGGTCGACCGTCTGGAAGACGTCGATTTCGGGCACGCCCCACTGCTTGGCCGCGTTCTGGAACATGACGATGTTCTCCATCTTCTTGAACTGGCCCCCGTCGTGTTGATCTTCGGAATGATGCCCGGCTGCAGCGCGTTCATCACCCTGCCGAGGGAAAGGAAGGCCGACCTCGTGGATACGTGTGCCGTCCACTCCTGAGGCCGCCTTCCTTCATGTCTCGAACCACCTAGAAGACAAGGCCTCTCTCCCTTCCCCAAACTATGGTGCCTAGAGCGCGTCTTCGACTGGAGTGTTTAGCGTCCTATCCTGCCCATACATCAAAAGTAGTCCCGAAGGGGCGACAAATGACGTCACAGAAGCTGAAGTGTCATGCTTGTGCCTGTCGCGATCCTGGCGGTTGGTCGTAGAGATGCAAACGAGAAGGCTGCGAGTAGCGCAACCGAACGCGAGTGTCGCTGTCGTCGCGGCGTCCCAACTTCTGGATGCCGAAGCTTCTGTGGACTGCCACAGTGGAGAGCGACCTGCAGCAGAACAGGCATCTGCTGGAGTAATAAAAAGAAAGGCGGTCACCTGAGAAAATAAAATGAAGCGCAGGGCGTACGTGGGCCTGCGGAAAAGACGAGGTGTCTCACATGACGAGGTGGTGAGGCGAGGACCGGCGGAGCCCAAGGGCGGGAACGCCCCGGAAGAGAAGACACGTCCGACACGGATGGTGGCTGGTGGCGTACTCATTTATATAACGGAAAAACAACAACATGGGGGTCAAGCGCCACAGGGACGCAACCCTGACAACACGGGCGCAATGGTGGACAGTGGCACCATCTAGGTAGTGTATATAGAAACTACGAAACATTTAAATCACATCTGCCACATACACCAAAGCTGTTGGGACACCGCCAGGATCGCGACCGGCGACAGCATGACACTTTTATGACGTCATCAGGCGGACACATGGTAAACACACCAGTCGGAGGCGCGCTCCAGGCACCATACACAAACGTCATGACTAGTGGATCCACGATGTGTCGCCTACCTTGCGTCAGCAACGTCGACAGCGTCTTGCAGCGTCTCAGAAAGAGCGCGACGTTGGGGGCCCACTAACGATGACGTAATGCCCAGAGGCCTTGTCTTTTAGGTGCTCAGGCACGAGCCAAGATACACCATGGTTGTGCACCTGAGGAGGCCTGACCGAGTGACAAACCGCAATGTGTAGAAGGTGGAAGTCAAGGATTGATGGAGCGACTTTGGGCCACAGGGAGAGTTCGGACAGTAGAAGGAGCAAACTCATGACTGCAGCAGCATCACTTTTCCCCGTGCGGTTATAGACGCGCTGACTCAAGCGCAATCCTTACATTCGATTACGCGGTACCTGTTTTCTGTGCGCAGAGAATCTGAGGAAGAGGAGGGGATCAGAGTGCGCAGGGACGTTCGAACGCCGAGCTTCTGACTGGAACGATTAGTGAGTAGACCTAAAGCTCGCTGCCTATGTCTCTGCTCACTCTTCTGAACGCGTTCGGATGCGATCGACAAACGCCGGACGCCGGCGCCGCGTTCTAACGCGTCCGGCTATTGCAATAGAGACAAAAGCTTTAGGTCTTTCTACTAAATTCGGTCGATTTACCTGCACTGCCTGCACCGGTGCAGAAACATGTAGGGCCGTGTGCTTCCGCTATGTGATTGAGATACGACCAGAGGGACACCACTTTTCTGCACCGGTGCAGGAGGTGCAGATAAGTCGAACGAAGCTAGTAATCACTTCAACCAGAGCTCGGTGTTCTGACCACGGATCACTATCGTAGTAGGCTGGATCGCGGATCGGGGCTTTTTTTTTGCTGGGGTCAGACGGCACCACCTGCAGCCATCGCTTGACACCAGCTAATGCATGGGACTCTGTGGGAGAAACGTGAAAAAATGCAATGTTTTTACCTCACTAAGTTCTTCTAAACGATGAAACGTTTATCGTGGGTGTGACAGTTAATATTCTGGGGGCATAGATCGAAATCGTTAGAATGCCAATATTTTTTAAATAAATGTTTTGTGGTTGAGAGTCAAGGGTTGCGACTTTATTGGGCGTAAGCTGTGATGCGGTTCCATGAGACAAAGGTTGCCGAGAGTCAATGCGGAGTCGTTTGTCGTCTCCAAGTCATCAGAGCTTAGCAGACGATAAGTTAGAATGCAAGTTACTGGGGCATTCGCATCAGTTTCGAGCGCTTGCACAGAGTACTTCTGGTGCAAGTTTTTGCTTTGAACTGCAGTGAGGGCTTCTATGACGAACTAAAACTCGGAGCGTGTCGTTCATTTGTTGAATGTGTCATTTATTTAGTAATTCAAGCACGCGATGCCGGCACAATCGGTGATGCTCCGGCACATTCGATTTTTTTTTATCGGCGTTGGAACGCTCGACAAATGCCGATTCGATCTCCAAACACCCGATATAATGATCTCAGCGCATAATAAAACACTCACCTTCGAGCACCGTGCAGAAGCTCCAATATTCCTACTTTTGTGTGTTTCTCTAGGGTCAGTTAGCAGCGCCCTTCGCGGTCGTTTCGGTGAAGGGGAGGAGAAAAAGGAGAGGGCACTGGCGGGACTCCGCGCCGCTCATATGACAGGCATCTTAGTACAGGAGGCGTTGGTTTTCTCCCATAGACTCGCGTGCATTGCCATGGTGTCAAGCAATGGCTGCCGCTGGTGCCAGCGACGGGCACCCAATTCGCGATCCAGCCTACTACAATGGAGATCAGTGGTTTTCTGACGTCCCAGCGCGCTCTGGTCTCCTCATCTCCTCAGTTTCTTGCCGCATAAAAACGGAGCTGCACCATGGGATATTACTAGGTAACACGCATCCCTAAAATTCGCATTTGACAAGAATTTGAGCTCGGCTATCTTATACGCGTTAGTTTTTGCGGCTGGTTATATACCCAGCTTCGCTATTTCTGCCACCATAGTGTAGAATGTTCAGCACGCATGTCCTCTATTTCTCTCGCTCTCTCTCGCGTGCTGTTTTCCTTCCCTTCCATCCGCTCTTTCCCTGATCCGCCCTTTAACTCACCAGGTAGCAAACCCTCTTTCGTTTTTCACTCGGAGCTAAACATTTCTATAAAACAGTATGGTGAAGTGAAATAGGATCATCTGCGACGCACAGTTCGTCTACAAAATGTAGTGTTCGTCATTTGCCTTTGTGGGCGCGAAAGAGCGCGGGCACGCGTGTACATGTATCGCTGCAGTGGACTCAAGCTCAAAGAGACGAGAAATTAAATCCTGCGAGGAGAGTCTAAGGCCGCAGCCACACAGCTCCATACATCGTACAAAAAACGCGGTGGTCGCTGGTAGACATGATGACACAATTATTTCGGACAGTTTCACACATATGCGGGTGGTTTCATCTCAAATCGTGCAGGCAAAAAGGGTCGAATTTTTAATTTCGCTGAAAAAAATATATGTTATGGCGTCGTCTCTAAAAACGCAGTAGCCACAAACGGCAAGTCCGTCGGATTTTTTGTTCTCGACTTACGAATTTTAAAAGAGGCCGCGGCGGAAAGCAGTGTTTTTCACATCCGTCGTGGGTCGGATGTTTCGCTTGATCTCCTGTCGTGGATTTTCAGTCCACATTATATTAACTTTTTTCAAGCACTCTGTGGGCACAGGTAAAAGGCTCTAATACCATGAAATAATTTTAGGCGTTTTGCTTTTTTTCTGTAAAAATGTCAAAAACGCCCCCTCGCTCAATTGTTGACAAACTTTGACAATTAAATACTGGCGATCTACTTGGGTTACATCAATATTTTTTATGTCTATGGAGAGCCCAAAACACGCTCTTTATAGATAATATAAAATGATTTACCTGTATTAAATAGCCTTTGCGGGACGTTTACGTTAATGTTATGCGAAAACCAAAAAGTACCAATTTTAAGATCGATTTTCTCAAAAAACCCATTTTTTATTTTTTTTATTTTTTGTTAAAATGTAGATATAATAGTTGTCTACTCGAAAAGCAAGTCGAGAAAGTGTGTATTTTGTTTGTATGTTTTATATTTAAGCATCAATATCGTACAAAAACGTGTTTTACGGCTTGAGACGGACTTGCGAATTGCGCGTCTTCCCAAACTTGGAAATATTTTTGACTTTTTTCAACGCACCCAGATAAAAATGAAATACAGTACTTCCACCCTGTTATATTTATTGATCATTTAAATTTTATTATAGGCGGCAAGCTACATTGGAGCAGTTCAAAAGAGAAAGCAACACTTCTTAACAGACCAGCAGGCGTCGTAAATTTTAATGTATAGAAATCGGCAGACGTCCTATTGATTCGGGGCCTTCATTGGCCTATATGAACGTCCCGCCCTTTCGGAACCAGCAGATGACCACGACCTTTCGCGCTCGTTGTGTTAGATAGGACGGCCCGTGACAGTAAAGCGAGCAACGCACCCTGTGTCACGAGGAGTGAAATGGTACGAATGTGTCGTTGACGCGGCGAACAGTGACGGCCACCCAGGAGTGGTCAGTCAGTCAGAGTATTGCAGAAGGGAAAGCAAAGTAACAGTTGCCCGGGAGGATGAGAACACCATGGCCTTACAATATCGACGGTCAACAACAGTTCTGCCTACCAAAACAACGCCGCGTGCGAGCTAAAACCGGCGGCGCGGGACGAAAATCGCGCACACGCACGAAGATGGGCCGGTTTCGTTAGGGATGTGGGAAAATTTTGAAACCAGCCATCCGTCCACGCGTGAAATGATACCGCGTATTTGCCCAAGCTTCGAACGCCCTGTCCTAGAAATGGCCGTGCTCTGCAAAGTGGTTGTCCTGTGCTTGTCCTCCGTGTATTATTCTTTCAATTTTATGTACTCTATCTCTCTCCGCGGAAATCCGATAGCACCGAAGGGTTATCTCTTTTGGAAACAGCAAAGCCCGGAGACTAGCATCAAAAACGAGCATGTTGGTAAATATACTTGTGTCTATTCTGCCCGGAGACTAGTTGGGTCGAAGTCAGCCTCCTTGGCAACTATAACCGTTTGTGAAGAGTGGTCTTCTCCCGAGATGAAAAGTTAGCGCCGGCTGACGTGTTTTTTTCTTCTTTTTTTTTTTTGAAAAAGGGAAGGGTTAAAGAAAAAGTTTGAGTAACTGCATGCAGTAACTACCTCGAAAGCTCCTCTCCCGATATGAAGCTCGAGGCATGTTACGTCTCGGTTACCTTCTCGCGCACCGCTGCTCGAAACTATTCTTCACTTTGTTCCGCACAGCCACGACGGATGTGCGGAACAGAGTGAAGAATAGATTCGAGCATCATCTGGACGCCATCATCCTGCCAGGCTTCAGTGTCAAGGGACTGGACTCGGCGTCGGTCAGTTAAGACTTTTTTTTTAATTTTATTTCGTGTGTGTTTCTTCGCCCCGCTGAACTTTGTTTCTCGGGTGCGGTTCTGCTGAACTTTTTTTTATGTTTCGTTACTAACTGTTAGTTAGCATTGTTTACTTGTTGGGTTTATTTCTTCATGGCGTAGCGGCCTGACAGTGCTGTAGAGAGCGTGTTCGCACGCATTTGGTTGTGTCCCGTTTAGGGAATGCCCGGAGGAGTTGGTTTTTGTTCTTACCGTGTGCGGATGAGTTTTTCTGTCTTAATTAACTTTTTTTTCATTTACGTGTCGTTGACTTCTTTGTCTGACCAGGCGTGGACCTATCGCCTTGCCACGGCTCGAACCTAAATCTTTTATTTTTTTACCGCAATTTTCGTTAAGATCGGAGTTGGGTAATTTTATTCTTTTTTATTTATTTTTGTTCCCTACCCTTCTCCGTGACAATCTCTCCGTGTGTTTCGGATCGTTTCTGTGTCATCACTTTTGTGTATTACGGAAGTGAAAGGATATTCCCTGGTGATCTGTGCGATGTGCGGTGAACAAACCCTAGCGTTTGGTTTCGGAAAGAATTATATATAATAGATCAATGACGTGGTGCCTTTTCATTTCTTAGTAATATGACAGCTAATAGCTAGTCATGCTAGTTTACAGTGAAAGTTTTATCAATCGAAAAAATACAACGTCTGTGCCTCTTCGATATTGAAGGTCTACTAGGCCTGCTGATTTGATTAGATATGTTTCTCGTGGTTTCCCGCTCTTTTCAAAACATAAATAACTATTCAATACCACAAAATGCGTTTATAATTGATTACAAAACACAGACAAAAATTCAAGAAAACTTTTTTACAATTCATAGAAGCGCACGGTTTTTTTTTTGTCTGACTTAGGTCTTGCAAAACGAAGACGTCTTTTTCCAATATTGAGGCTTAAATATAGAACATACAAACAAAATACACACTTTCTCGACTTGCTTTTCGAGTAGACAACTATTATATCTACATTTTAACAAAAAATAAAAAAATAAAAAATGGGTTTTTTGAGAAAATCGATCTTAAAATTGGTACTTTTTGGTTTTCGCATAACATTAACGTAAACGTCCCGCAAAGGCTATTTAATACAGGTAAATCATTTTATATTATCTATAAAGAGCGTGTTTTGGGCTCTCCATAGACATAAAAAATATTGATGTAACCCAAGTAGATCGCCAGTATTTAATTGTCAAAGTTTGTCAACAATTGAGCGAGGGGGCGTTTTTGACATTTTTACAGAAAAAAAGCAAAACGCCTAAAATTATTTCATGGTATTAGAGCGTTTTACCTGTGCCCACAGAGTGCTTGAAAAAATTTAATATAATGTGGACTGGAAATCCACGACGGGAGATCGAGCGAAACGTCCGACCCACGACGGATGTGAAAAACACTGCTTTCCGCCGCGGCCTCTTTTAAAATTCGTAAGTCGAGAACTAAAAATCCGACGGACTTGCCGTTTGTGGCTACTGCGTTTTTAGAGACGACGCCATAATATATATTTTTTTCAGCGAAATTAAAAATTCGACCCTTTTTGCCTGCACGATTTAGACGAAACCACCCATATAGATATATATGTTCGAAGCACGTTTGCATTCTACTATGTATGCTTCGAAAATGTCTGTAGACAGTTTGTGTTAGACCAATGTGACGTCATACAAGGACGGTGTCTACAGACTGTCTTTTGTATGATGTTTCAGCCGTGTGACCGCGGCTCGAACGCGTTAAAACGCCTCTAGCAAGGTTGACGAAGGATGTTCCCACAGGCCGAGCGCGATAATCGTCTGGTGGCTTTCAACGCTACTGCTAGCAGGTGCGTATATACAGTATACATTTTTCGTATCGCAGTCAGCCCAAAGCGACACCAGTCTGTCAACGCTGTGCGTGGGGGCCGTGTTTTGTGGCTCACTTGCAGAGGACGACGCCATCCCGCAAGACCTCCTCGTAGGGTCCCTGGGGCAGCCGAGCCTCGAGCACTTCCTCGATCCAGTCCAGGATCTGGGACTCCAGCTCCGGGTCGCGCTTGGACGCAATCTGAGCAAACAGAGAGTCAGAAATGGACACGTTACTGATAACTGGCTACCAGCACTCGTTACTCGCTCAAAAAGTAACCAAGTACGGTACTCGTTACTGCGATTAAAAACGAACGTGTTACTTCAGCTTGAAAGTAACGCGTCATTTTTCTGGTTTCTCCGAATGTGCCGTTGCTGTGATGCAGTAGCCGCTTCCTTATTTTCGTCGTCTATAATATTTCCTCGCTTTTAAATACGTTTACTCGGGAATAACTGTGACGCACCTTGCGCATATTTTCTTCATTTGTCTATTTAGTGGTTTTTAAAGCGCAGCTCTTAGGCGCCCGTTTCCGGGTTTCGCGGCGTCAGCATAACCGCGCTAATCTAGCGGGAAAATGGACGCTGTCGAAGCATTCAATTCCGCGCTAAATTTAGCGGGGAATTGAATTGCTGTTGAGGTCACGTGGTGTCAATGTTTCAGCTAAATTTAGTGGGGAAACCGTTGGAGGAGGGGAGGGTACGGAGAAGGAGGAAGGAGGAGGAGGACGGAGAAGGATGAGGAGGGAGAGGAGGAAGATGGGTAGGAGGAAGGAGGAGGAGGAGGGAAGGAGGAGAGGCGTACCCTGCCCTCCGTACCCTCCCTCCTCCTTCTGAAGAGTTGAGCTCTAATTTTGCGTTACAGAGATTTGCAAACATCTTTCATTTTTTGTCATGCAAATTAGAGGCACGTGCTGAGGTGAGAACCAAGTATGGTGCTTGTGTTGCACACGTTTTCTTCCAGAAGTATCTAAATAGCGTGTCTCGTTAGTTCATCCAAAAGTAACGAAAACATGGTGTTCGTTCGTTCTCTTGAAAAGGAACGAGATCATCACTTGGTTTCAGAAAAAGTAGAGTTACGCGTTCTATACAAGTCTGTAGAAAGTCGACAGATATCCGAGTGCACTCGAAGCACCGTTTCAATGGCACTAAAGTGATTTTGAACGCGATAAAGTCAAGGAGCTCGTGTCGCAGAAAAGCCGGCGTCGGTGGCGTGGTGGGAAAATCCTGATTGGTCGATAGGGTCATGACGCCACAGCCACATGACCTCGCGGTGGAATTTCAAATAACCCACAACCCTCACGTGAAAACGTGACGTCACGCGTGGACTAAAGTTGACTAAACATGACATGTAATGCAAATTACAGGTCGCCGCATGTCTGAAATGATTTCACTTTGTAAAGGAATTCGCTTTCCTTGAAGAACAAATATGAAGAATTTTAGGCGGGGCTCAAACGTACAACCCTTCGGCTGCGAGCCAGACAGGGTACTGACTAGGCCACGCAAAACACGCTTGCACGGCGAATGAGAAGGCGGTACGAACGGGGCCCGATAACGCTATTAGCCCGTGCGCGACCGAAAGCGTCAGTTCGCCTTCCACGATTGGCCGAGCGCTGACTATGCGTCGGAAAGGGGATTTATCATCGACGGAATAAGAGGAATGAAAGAACTTTATTGACGGTGTTGGCAGTGTTTCTTTGAGAGCGCAATGATTTCAAGTCACCATGCTATTTACAAACCCATCGAACTTGTTGTTCGCAAGGTAATGACGTAACAAGGGGGAACCATGGGAGGGCGCCACCAAACATCCGCCGCTAATAGCGTTCCACTCTTAAAGGCGAAGCTTAAGCGTCGTCCAAGTTATGAGAGCTCTATGGTGTAGACTGAATCCATGTGCCATAAGCATCCTAGAAAACAATCAATTACAACAATGCGTGGTCTTTTTTCCCATTAGAACGAGACCAAACACCATGACTCGCTTCTTTTTCTGACATATATCACAGAAAACAGGCGTGTCGCTTTTAGGATGCGTAGATTGAGTTGTCGCCATATAAAGACGAACCCAAGCGCCCCTTTCAGGAGGCCACTCAAGCCACCTCTGGACATTCTGCTGTCGTTTACCGATCACATCGTGTCTCGTGCTTTTATTCCCCACAGGAGGCAATGTATGCTGACTTTAGGGAAAACTCCCGATACAGCTAAAAAGGCGGACGACAGAAATGGGGCCTGATAACTGCACCTAACTGTATCCGACCCTAAGCGCAAAATAAAGCAAACAAGAAAATTAAAGAAAAAAAGGGGGGGGGGGATTGCAAGCTCCGGGAGTTCTTCTTGGCGCAGAAGCACTACATACGGCTGTTGATAAGCACAAAATCCGGAAGCGTGTTCAGAAACGTAAATATAACCATCCGGACAAGCTAAAAAACAAAGAGAGAAAGGGATGGATATATATATATATAGTGAGAGAGGGAGAGATCAAAGAAGCGCTGTCTTTGTTGGGAGTATTGAACTTCTCTCTTTTTGTTTTTGCTTTTTTTCTCTCTTTTCTCTGAGACTTCGGAGATTGGCAGCCGCGTCGGATTTTAGGTCTTTACTTGGAGTAACTGCGGCGCGGAACAGCACCTCCGAAAACCGCATGCTTATCGACCTGTTTCTTTGTTCCGCATGGGAGGAACGTCTCCCATGAGATCAACGCCAAGACCAGGCCAAAACCAAGATATGGCAAGAGAAGAGAAGGCAACACCGGAAGGAAGAACGGGGGAAAGGGAGGAAAGGGGAAGACGGGGTTGGGAGGGCAAAGTTCGCACATCCTAATAAAAGCCACGGTCAATCCGTGCCCGCTCCTTGGGCTGGGGTTACCCTAGCCTCTCTTCTTCTATCCTACACTTTTCTTATCCTCTTGCTCTTTATTTACCTCCCCAAAATCACCCTTTTTGGCAAAGTGCCCTATTAATTTATTTTAAATTGATTTAAGTCTGCAATGCGAAAGCGGGAGCAGACCGAGGCATATTATTATTTATCTTTTTTTTTTCGGCCTCAACTCAAATATGTTCCGCTTATAAGAAACATCGCAATGCGTCAAAGAGCCCTTATTAATATGGCAATACGCAATTTTCGGGTTCTCAGTTTCAAGAATATATCCGAGAACCTCATTTCCGAGTACAATATCATTATACGTTGGAACCAAACGGAAGAGTGAATGTTGCTTATGCATAGTACGCTGTCAATATAAATATGGCACAGTCTTTGTGAAACAAGAGCCCATTTAATGCGCCCAATTGTGCGAAAGAATAAGGTATTAAAATAAAAATCTCACGCACAACGTGCATGGATATATGACGCCTGTACCCCAACAGATAAAGGCTTTTTTTTTTTTTTACAGTTTTATTGCGCGCTTTTATGCGGAGGGCTGCCAGAGCCAAGCGTTACTTGTCCAGGAAAGCTTCAATGGGCTTTCACAAGCCGAAAGGTTTCCTCGGCTTTGAAAGTCGACATTGGTACACACAGTGTTGTCTTTTCTGCAGAACACAAAAGTAGTCATGTGAATAGAGGCTTATTCACACTTGCAGCGCACCGCACTCCGTCGAAACCCTGAGCTTGCCCAGCACAGAAAACCTCGTCTTGCTCAGAGTGAAGTTATCTCGTTGCGACAGAAGACTCGCCGCTACGTCGTGCTATTCCAAGTGGTAGGGAGGAAATCTCAGCGCCGAGAGGAGCGAATAAGCTGGGTTTAAGTCCGGTTTACACGCTGCACGTGTAAACCAGCCTTAAAAATTCGACGTGCGAAGAGACCGTGAGCAAGTAAAATGCAAAGCACATTGCTCTTGCACGCGTCGTATTAAAGGGGCACGGAAACGAAATTCTAGCTTTTATTTATTTATTTAGCCATAAACTACGTTGTGTCAGCACCTTAGAAACACCAGTCTTCCACACGTCAACGCACGAAAACTAATTTTATTACGAGCAAAACAATTTCTCAATACCACCTGGTATGGCGCCAGCATGCGCTGTGAATAGGCGGTTATTAATTCGACGTCAGCTTTCACAATAATTTGGATTTTATTTGGACGTCCGTGACGCCACTTCCTGAAGACGCGGATATATTTTCTAAAACATTTATACATCCCCCGTCACAATAATTTTGGTCCTTATTTTGACGTCTCAAACTTGCAACTTTGGAGCCCGGACTGGGGAGCGATCGGAGGTGGCGGTCAAAAAAATATCATCAGGCAGCGTCACGGTTCAACACGCATTTTCCGAAAACAAATGTCATGCAGTCGACTGCTGTTTTTATGACCTTATAAATAATGTAAAATGCAAAAAAAAAAAAGCTTCTCAAAGTACATTAGCTATTAGGCCGCACGTAACGTTTACTTGGTTGTGCCAAACATTACAGAATGCGGCACCGATGGTTTTTATGATTTATTTCACGTGATTTATACAGAGGAAGAAACTGAATGCCGTGCCATTAAAGTTGCAGTTGATTGGAAAATGCGTTTATCTCATACAACCGCGGCAGTGGGTCCCTATCATTTCGTCGAAACTCGTTTCGTGGAATTACGTTTCGTGGACAACCTTTCATGGAGACACGTTTCGTCGACACGATCGTTTCATCGACACTTGTTACGCGAATTCCACGCTGTAGGGCGTTTCGTCAAGCGCGCGGCGACAGTCTGCGGCGGCTCATCACAAAATGTTAGCCCACCCAGTGGCGTACCAACTTGTTTTAAATGGGGGGGCAAACCATACCCCCCCCCCCCCGGACCGGAGGGCGGTGCCCATGGTATCCCTTGGGCGCCGCCGGCCAATGTTTGTCCTGCCCAGTGACGGCTGTCTCCAGGGGGGGGGTCAAAACATACGCCTTGCTCCCCCCACTCTGAGAATTGGGGGAGGGGCAAGCGCCCATGCCCCCCCCTGCCCCCCCCCCCCCCCCCCCGGTTGGTACGCCCATGAAGCCACCTAACCGACCCGTACACGCCGCTTCGCGGTGACAGTCTCATACAGCTTGTTGCAGAAAAGAAGTTAATCTGAGCTGTCGATGCAACAATTTGTCGATGTAACAATCTGTCGATGAAACATCGCGTGTCGATGAAACGATCCGTCGATAAAACGTCGTTCGATGAACTGATTGCCACCGTCGCGCCAGAAGCTTTGTTCGGTCGCACCGGTCAAGAAACATATCAAGGAGGCAATGTTTGCATTCACAACCTCTTGTTTAAGCATACCGATCGTTTCGTAGTTAACCCGCTCGTTATACACGAACCAAACAGAAAATCTAAGCTAAACAATGAACTCACGAAACCCGGTTAACAGGGCGGGAGCCAGATGCCAAGCGAGACTGCAACCATACGAAGATGTGCTAAAGCGGTTCATATTTTTCAGTGCTATACGTGGTGTAGGCACTTATATTTGTTACGTGCAGGCAAGACAGAGGGATATCCAGATCGCCTTTGTTGTATACGTCTTACGGCAGTAGCCGTATATGGCTCGTCATGTCTGATCGTCGTCGTGGCCGAGTAGTGAGATGTAGCGGGTAAAGTTTTCAGCAAAACGCTTCCCACTAAATTTAGCGGATAAATAGTTCCCGCTAAAATTAACGGGAAAATTTCTCCGCTAAATTTAGTGGAGAAAGTTTAGTGGACGAGGAAAGGCTTTGCTACGTACTTTTCAGTTCAACGTGAAAACACACTTTTCCAGAATTCTTCATTGAGAACACAACTGCCTCTCTCTTCCCCTTTTTAAACAGCGAGGAAGTAATTTCAAATGCAGCACGCCAATTTCAGTCATATAGAAAACGTCTCCCCTAGACATTTACGCGAACAAAGCATATTTGCCGATGTAATACAGATAACTCAAAATTGTATATCCCATGGGAGGTATCGTATTTATAATACTTTTTAATAAAAATACGTCAGTAACAACAACTAACCAATTTATTTCGATTTTCTTCCTCTCATCTATGCACGTTCCCACGAAAGCGGGACATGAGGCTTCATCGAGACAAGATGACGGGATGGCAGAAATGACCCTCTAGAACGGGACTGTCCCTGTCAAAACGGGACGTCTGCTCACCTTATACGCCAGACGACCCCTGAAGCTGATTAACTTCAGGGTCTCTAGACATGCACACAACACAATCACCTATAGCTAAAACAAGGCCCGCAGATTTCCCTCTCGAAATTTTTTCGTCCGAATCTGTCCATCTTCCCTACTGACGATCCGTTCTGCTCACTTTGTGTCAAAACCTGGCCCCTTGGTTCGTCCCTCACGCGGCCTCTTTCCTCCACGTAAGCGGCGGTGAGCGCTCGCTCTTGGCCGAGACAGGCTGAGAACCGATCGCGCTGGACTTGGGCCAGCTGGCTCGTCGGCGGAGATCCTTGGGCGGGCTCGTCTTCGTCGGTCTGCGTCCGCGGGCAGCGTGCCCGAACTTGCTACCTGGACGACGTTCCCGCAGACCAAAAAGAAAACCGTCCTCAAAATGTCTTCCCGAGACGTCTAGAGCGTGCGAACCAACAGCCCTGACTTTACTGGGAGCGTAGATCAAGCGGAAAGGGCCCGGGGCCCGGTGCCGAGCGGAGGCGTGGGCCGAAAAACACGCCGTCGGGCCTCCGAGAGGGCAAGGCGCCTCTCTTTAGGCTTTGTGCTTTTAGGTCTGTTCTCACGGCCGCCCTGTACTCGCCTATGCCATGGCCTCCGACATCCGAAAGCGCGCCTTCGTAGTTACCTGACCGGTGGACAGAGGGCGCTGACACACGCGGCGCCACAAGGTGGTTTTTGGTCTCGGTTTCAGGGGGCTCGCAGCTATGTTGGTGTGTTGTCGTTTTCGCTTAGTTTTTTGTGATGTAAATGTATCCTTTGTGGTACAGAACCAATTATACAGTGGTAATGGGCCACAGTGAGAACTACGACGTACTTGCGAGCTTAAATTCTGGACTTTTTTACGAACACCTTCATCTGAACATGTTCATCGTTCGGTCAGGTTCGGCGGCGAAACGACTGAAATGATGCCGAGGGAGGATTACGGATGTTGACGGCCGTATTGGACATGCCCGCTGATGCTAGTTTCTATAAAAATAAAATAATAAAGAGAGTAATGCTTGGAGGCACAGTGAAAAAGCAGGTCGACGAACTGACTATACAATGTGCTGAATCGCAGAAAGCAGATGAACTCGCAAGTTTGGTGATCACTGTTCGGTTTTTCGAGAACACCAACATTTTGTAAAAATTGCCGGCCGGGAAACCCCCTGTATGACGCATGGAATGCAAAAAAGAAGCGATATTGTCTCCATCGGTGAAGTACTCGAGAGGATGTTTCAATTGTGTTTCCTAAGCCGCTAAGCCGAGTAGGAAATTTGTTCTACTATCAGCCCTGCTAAAGTATTCACAAGCAGCATTTCACAATGTTGGCCTGAAGGAAACTGTTTGTTATACGGAAATTTCCTTACAGCTTATTGAGAATATGAGGTAAGGAACAAACCTGTCACTTGAAGTCTGAAGTCTGTCTTCCGTATAATTTGCGAAATATAATTAAATGCCGCAAGGGAATTAACCTCCATGCAAGCAATTGGCTCAAGTCAAATACCAGGCACGACTTCATGGATTTGGGTAGACAGATCTTTATTTGCTTGAACAGATACGTTTTCTACTTTCAGCGGCTTCGAGAGTAAATCGGCGTCACATATTGCGTGCCTCAGGCTCAGGCGCTTTTGTCTGGCACTCACAAGCTGTCTTTGACGCGTTTTTCACGAGAGCCAACCGTGTGTGTCTAAATAAATAAGTGAAATGGATATCTTAAAAAAAAATGTAATGACTGCAGGCATGAGCACAAGGTATAGGTTCTTTATATTCATAAATAAACAGATCAAGCGAATGTTTACACCACAAAAATTATTCCCCCATGTATTCAAAAGAAACTTGGATTTGCTGTGAAGGCAGAGCACGATGCTTTCAAGAAAAACATATATTGACTGCTTGCATTCACTATCTTTGCATTATTATTTGAGATAATAAATGCCTGATCATAAATATACCTTGCGCTTCTTATTGCGCCACTAACAATAGCCAATATCACTTAAAGCGGCACTGAAGTCTATTCGAAAATCGTCCTTTTGTGGTGATAACTCAATCTAGAGGTTCTAAGGATACCAACAAACTCGAAATCGCAATCGTGCATTGCTTATTTCCTCGTTAAAAGCGTGTTCAAAGATCGCGACACGCCATTTTTGGGAAGAATTTTCTTCCGAGTGAAGGGGTCGACGAAGGGCGCTTGTCGGCGAGTTGCAAGCGATGGCTTCGCCCGCGGACAAAAATAGGAGTCTTATCCGAATGTGTACCTATCAGACTCTCTTCCAACCGAATTATAATAAAATCATTCGGAATCTTCGCGTATTGCAGGGCTTTCATTGGTCCACACAATGTAGTCCGCGAGAGAAAAGAGTCCACATGTTTTTCTATTGCCCTGAGATGAATAGACGTTTTTGTAATATAGGACTTGGCATATGTGGGAATTAACACATTTTAAACAATATAAGATCAAAAACGACCTTTTTCAAAAATGACTTCAGTGCCCCTTTATAAGCAAACTTCCGCTGTCATAAATAATTGGCCTCTCAACCCTAGTATGTCTTAGAGCCATCTACATACTCAATGTGCGCCAGTGCTAACGCTCATTCCTTTCTTCAAGTATCCGGTACCCCGACGGTGGGAATAGTTATAACCTGTTTTAAAATAAAGGGCAGAAGTTGTGCACGTAATGATGGCATGCAGTTACGTAGTGACAATGAGTATCAGACGACACTTCACAAACCAAGACAAAAAATCGTGGTAAGACGCGACGAAAAAACAAACAAACACGAATACAACGCCTTCGCCGAGGCGCGGAGGGGAGAGCGATTTGCAAGCCGATTTGAAGCCACCTTACGGCGTCCGCATCACGTGATTCCAAGATGGCAGCGCCCACGCGACGGAGGGTGTAAAGGTCTATACTCTGCACACGCTCGATTTTCTCGTGCAAGTTGGTTTCATAAAACGACTGAACAATGGTTTTTGCTGCGACTTGAGGTGAGATTCGGTTTAAAAAGTCGCCCCTTTGCCGTATTAGAGCGGCAAAGGCAGTGGTAACACGAAATGCGATGTGTTAGTGTGGAGAAACTGTGTACACATGTGCGGACTGGATGATACGAATGGTGGCGTGCGTAATTTATATTATGAGAATAAAGAGTCGACAGTAAAGTGGTGCGCACCACCCAAATGCCGGCCGCTCGTCGTTTACCCTGTGTTGTATCATATCATCCCTAGAATACTCCGAAAAAGAACCAAACGCTCGAACTCCCTCAACTCCTTGCGGCAAAGTGAGTGCGTTTAACGTAGCGTCTGCTTTCTTTTTTTTTCCGACTCTGTTTTTTTTTGTTGCTCTCGTTTGTGCTATTTCTCTGGGCAAACCCGGAATGCGCTTATTTCACGGAGCAGAGCGTCGTTGTATGTCTGTACAGGGGATGTCCCCCTCCCCTGGGAGTAAACACGGGCGCATGCTCCAGAAAGACGTTCGGCTGGCAGTCGGCTTATCGACTTACGTCCTGGTCGGGGAACGGAAATGATAATCTGCAAGTCACACAACACATTCTGTGTTAAAAGATAACACGCTGACAAAAAACAAGATACCTAAGACGAGACATTTCCCAGAACTTCGCGAAAAGTTCTTTCTTGTTATCTTTCGTTCTGTATTTTTGTGAATATAAAATATAGTTACAAAATGTCTCGATTATCACGCGGGAGATATTCTTAGTGAACTCTGGAAGACAGGAAAAATAGGTTTTTACTTTAGCACTTTCAGACAACACTCCTCCTATGCACGTTTTGCTAAATAAAACTGTACTGAAACGTTTTCTTTTTAAAATTCGGATTATTAATTGTGTTAGGTCAGATTTCCTCCTGCCAGTGTATCATAGCACTTATATCATATTTTACGTTTGTGCATTTTAGCACCGGAATGCTTAGCATATTGCTAAATTTTAGATTTTCTTCTAAATTTCGAGTTTTAAATTTAAATACGCATTTGAGCGCAACAAAATCCTGAATAATGCCGTTTTTCTTATAAATTAAATTTACAGGAGGACGCTTAAGCTTCGCCTTTAAGAGTGGAACGCGACAGCTAAATATAAGCCCCCGCTCGTTCCCAAGCCGTGCAAGCAACGCTCGATGTACCGTGCCTCCTTAGACGTTTTAAGAATTATGTAAAGTTGCGTGTAAACCTTTGTAAATATATTGTAAATAAATACTGTTCGAATTACAAAAAAGAAGAAAAAAAGTGTGTGCGTGGTTTAGTCGGTAGCTCGTCTGGCTTGCAACCGAAGAATCGTGGGTTCGATCCCACTCCGCCTAAAATTCTTCAATTCTTTTTCTTTAAGGCAAATGAATTACTTACCGATCAATCACTATTTTCCCGTCCCACCGACACCAACGCCGATGGCGACGCCGGCTTTACTGCGAAATGAGCTCCTTTAATATAATATTTTTTATTTTTGCACATTGTATTGTAACTCTACATTTGTGTCTAATTTCCGATATGCTGGGAGGGTCGATCGGTGGCCGAGTGTGTTAACACGTCGCAGCTCGGATAGCGTAGAGCAAAATCTCGCGCTGCAGAACCCAGGGATACTGGGATCGATCCCCACACCCTCCCGCCCGTTTCGATCTAGATGAGCATCGTACCGTTTTCATTTCTAGACTGTAAAGAAAGTAGAATAAAGGGCGAGACAAGTGCACCTTAAAGGGGCCATGAAACGAGACGATATTGGGTTAGAACGCTCATGACTTTACAGAGGCGTACTGGTCCTAGTCTGGCCCAAGTTTACTCGCGCGGACCGCCACTGATTCAGAGGCTTCTTGGACGCGATGAAATTGCGAGGATAAAAGGGGACTGTTTCTTTCAGTCTTGTCCTCGCAAAGCTTGATGACGTCATTGTGGGGTCGAAACCACCCACCTGCCGACAGTCGAGCGCGGCTCATGGATTGGACACGAGATCTGCGTGAGCACTCGACATCGGCTCGTAACAATCAATGCCTCGGCGGACACTATAGGTAGTGGCTCGTGTCCAACCACTGCGATGTTGAGAGTAGCCGGACTCTAACAATGCCTGGAGCTCAGCACGCGTTTTTTACATTTCCGACCCCAGCGCGTGGGTATGATGAACGCTGGCGGCATGTGATAGGCACCAGGCCACGTGGCCGCTTGTTCTGGCTCCGAGTTGAGGGGATGAACGATGCTCATATTTCTCGAATATATTTTTCCACTACTACTGCTTACAAAGAAAAAAAAACTAAGGCAATCTTAATCGGTTATTAACGTTAGGAAATTATTCTGAGTAGCATTCAGCGAAAGTAGAAGACTCGTTTCATGGTTCCTTTAAAACGCCTGCCGCGTCGTACGACGCGTGTGCAGGACGACTTGGTCATCACCTCCGACAGTTTTGTTTGCACACTTTAGTACTCTATTCACACTGTCAAAACAAGGTCCCTGGAAATCGGCGCACCAGCCACCACTTTGCGCACCTTGAAGTTTGCAGGAAATGAATAATCGACATTTCGGTCGTTTTTACGTGCATGTATTTGCCGTTTTACTGCGAGAAAATTCGACATTTTTTCTTGCCTCAAACGCGTGGTTCATGGCTTGCCCCGGGAAGATTTATTCTCCCAACGTTTTACTGCACTTCAAAAAAACAGGAGGAGCCGCGCTTTGAGTTTGTATTAGGACGTTTTCTCAGTCGCAGTGGCCTCTCAAATAAAGAATAAAAAAAATCTGACGTTGATTTATTGAAAACAACGTGCTGCAGGTTCAGAGGAAGCTCAAGTATTACATTTGCAGGCCTCAATGTTGACGAAGTGTTGTAATTGCGCACATTGAAACAATTGTTACCTGATGCAAGTTAAATAAAATTTAAAAAAATAACAAGAAGGGAGCCGTCGTGCGTACACCGGCCACGTTGCACCTTCACAGCGGGACAGAAGCCATCAAACTAATGGTAGACTTGCTTCTTATTCTCTTCACATCCATATCAGCAAGTTAATGCCTGATTCACATGGTGAGACTTTACTTGCAATTTTGCAGTTGCGACGTCGTTTGTGCGAAAAAAACAAACAAAGCGCGGTGGAAGTTGCGGTGCTCAACCTCGCAGCTGCGAAATTGCAAGCGAAATCGCACCATGTGAGTCAGGCTTAAGGTTCATGCGACAACGCACTTCCTTGCAGCTTATTTTCTGCCGCATTCACTGTTGCACTTCTCTGCACAGCAAAATGTAAAACGCTGAAAAAAAAAAAGTGTCTAACGCCAGCAAGATTTGAAAAAAAAGATTACAACTTGCTCCGTATTTTTAAACTGTTACCATAAATGTGTTTCTTTTTACACTTTTCTGCTTTCTTTTCTTGTGCCAAATGACCACCCGAAAAAAAGATTTTGCAACTTTACCTACGCCAACTTCTGAATTATGCAACGAACACGGCTCTTCAATATTTATATGTAGGTGATTTCATCTCAACTCAGGCACGAATTTTGAGTCAAATTTTTAATTTCTGTAAAAAAGAATATATGTTCTCGGGCAATTCCTATAATAAAAGAAGACACAAACGGCGAGTTTGTCTGATGTTTTGTTCTCAAGTTATGGACCGTTGAAGTGGCCAAGATGGAAACTGACGTTTTCCAGCATATCGGGGGTGCCATATTTGCACTCCATCCCTTTTCCCTACTTTTTACGCGACATCAATATAACTTTTTGGGAACACTCTAGACATATGTTTTTTATGCTAATTAAGCGTCTAGGTCATAAGATCTTTAATGTTTTTTGTTTTAATTGTCAAACCGCCTCTCTGCGACGATATTAAACGAAGTTCAGCAAGCTGTGCTGTGTGACTTAATCAACATATTTTTATGGCTTTTACATCACCGTAAAGCTCAAATTAAGCTCTTTCTTTGAGTATAATTTAAATCTTTTGCGATAAATATATAATGCGCAACATGTGCCTGCAAAACAAATACTTCGAAAAACTAGCAAGTTTGGAGTCGATTTTCTAAAAGAACCCACCTTTTATTTTTTTTTAATATTTTTTTCACAGTTAGGTAATATACCGGGTGAAACAAGGAGACGGCAGGCTCTTTAAATCGACCGGAAAATTCGGTTTCTTAACCTATCGCGCTACGATTTTGTGCAGCGTTGCCCACAGATGGTGCATTTTTTTCGTAAAATTTGCAAAGAACGAACTTACCTGAGGAAAAAGTAAAGAAAGAAAAAGGCTTAGCTCCTATGGAAACGCAGCGACGCCACCAGTCTTCAAACAACACAGCGCCGTTTCGCACGGGAGACAAGAGATGGCGCAACGAACGCCGCCAACGAACGAGCATGCGGCGCCGAGAGCCGGCACTTTAGCAGACGATCCTTTCGACTCAAAAGCGGCGCGGTAACGCCAAACTTTCGACAACAAAAACAGGCGCGGTAACAGCAAGGAACTGCAGTTCCTTGTCTGCTAAACACGATGGCTCTCGGCGTCGTCTGCTCGTTCGTTGGCGGCAGTTGGCGTCGCGACCGCTTGCGCCATCTCTTGTCTCCCGTGCGAAACGGCGCCGTGTTGTTTGCAGACCGGTGGCGTCGCTGCATTTCCATAGGAGCTAAGCCTTTTTCTTTCTTTACTTTTTCTCAGGTAAGTTCGTTCTTTGCAAATTTTACGAAAAAATGCACCATCTGTGGGCAACGCTGCACAAAGTCGTAGCGCGATAGGTTAAGAAACCGAATTTTCCGGTCGATTTAAAGAGCTCGCCGTCTCCTTGTTTCAACTCTGTAGTAGTCTCACGTTAACTACCAACAGAAATTGTAATATATTGACTCGATTCTCGTGCTATGAGCGTTTTGAACGAGACTTCGCACTAGCGCTCTGCTGAGCAGAAGTTTGGCCTATGTATCAGTTTAGCAGTTATCTCAATATCCAGCCATAAACATTAACGAAATTTGGAGCAGTGCACTTAAAAAAGTTTAGAAGTCCGTATCCACAAGTGCGGGCACAGCGCTTACTTCCTCCCAATTCAGGGGAATGCAGATCGTTAGAGAATTACTCTGAAGCCTTTTGCTTTTGGCTTTGAGTTTGAAATACCGAACTTGATATGTAATTGTCATATTCTCTTATGTCAAACAGATATTTAGTGCATATACATATGTACGATTTAGTATCTGACGCTTAGGAAGTACAATTTGTTTTGTGCACATACGGACTCTTTCGTAAAATAAGAAGCATTTCGTAGCGTGTAAGGCTTCAGATGTGTTAGTGATGTGTTTAGGTTTCATTTTTATTTTCAGTGATTCATGCCGGGTTACTTAGACTTTTCCCTCTTGACTTAAGTTTGTCCGGGAGCCTAGATGTTACGCATCTTCTCCGTCAATACATAGGGCGAAGCCCACAAACCTTGCAAATCACCCCAGCGCCAAGTAGATAAATATTGTTTGGATAAATATTCTTGCTTCACTGGCTTTTACGCTCGCATATTGAGCTAAGTTCTAACATTTAAAGGGCAACTCCGGTCCATGCTTTCGATTTTGGGATTATGACTGTTTTTAGCGCAGTCAGCGTCCCCGAATTGCAAGGTGTAATTTTTTTCTCATTATTGTGCGTAGTTTTAAAGATATCGGCGCCTCAGAGCGCGGCCAACAAAACCGAAACTAGCCGCTCGAGGCCCCGGCAACACTGGAAATCAGCCGCTATGTGAACGTGACGTCAGGATCGTTCTCGTTCAACGAGTACGCCAGCCGAGCGGCACCTACCTCTGTTGCGCTAGCCGTCTAAAGATAGGAGGTAAGCTGATTTTTGTTTTAATTCTGTATACGTGGTAGTTATCCAGCATATGTAGCAAGAGTTAGTTTGGTATACCCAAAAGCTAGCGACTGGAAAACCCGTGAACTCGTTCGGTGCCGTACCCGGCGGCCGCCGCCGTGCGTGCGCTATGCCGTGCTCGTCGCTTGTATACCCAAAATCTAGGGACTGGAAAACGAGTGAACTCGTTCGGTGCCGTACTCGGCGGCTGTCGCCATGCGTGCGGCTTTCCGTACTCGTCGCTAGGTCTAAATTGTCATCGGGGCTCCGTGAATGGCGCGGTGCTGCTCTACGCCGCGCTGCCAGTGACGTACAGTACCGGGGGCCCTCTCGCTCCCGCGCTGCGGGTCAGTCCCAAACACAAAGCTTGAGGCTCTCCGGCGTGGGCTGCGTGCGCCCGAACACACGTGTGCTGGGCTGTACGCGTTTGTTTTTTTGTTCTTTTTTCCTCAAGCGCGTAAAAGCCGAAGTCCGAAGTCTAAAGTCCACTCGTCGAACAGCGGTCACCCACACTTTCTCCAATTTCCGGTCCGTTGGAAACTTGTGAAAAAGCACCTCCGAGTTGCGCAGCAGGTTGTTTGAGCAGCCCACAGCGCTAGCAGTTGCACTCGGCATCTTTCGAGGAACAGCTGGGCAGTCTTGGGCGCACCGAGTTGCTCGCTAAAATGAGTCTTGGAGTCCTCAATAAGCAAATAAACAAAAGGTTATACCGAAGCTACACGGGCTACAGATACAAGCAACGGCTAAACACGCCAATCACAAGCCGAAGTAGCGGTCGTAGCGGCTCAAAGAAGCGCACTCCGCGCAACGCCCGGACCGGAGGAAAAAAAAAAGAGAACGATACTGACGTCACGGCCTGAAGGAAAAATCCATCAATGTAACGCTGTCTGGCAGTCGATGTTTTCTAGTGGACACCTGTCTGTGCCTGATTGTACGTCAAGCACGTCTGATTGGCCAACAAGTTACTCTGACCGACAGTCAAACTCCAGTCAGACTCCGCTTGTCGGCTTTCTGATGGTTTCCTGGTGGCAGTCGGCCGCCGCGAAATGCCGTCAAGATTTCTTGGTGGCGATTCTGACTGTACATCGATTGTCTCTGACTGTACGTCAAAAAGCTTTGACGTGCAGACAGACGTACGGTCAAAGGACGTAAAGTTCGTTCGGATACCACTATTTCGTCAAATCTATGAATACGAAAAATAATCTATGCACGAGAAAACGATTTCGGAACGTGAGCCCATAAAACCGCTGATGTTAGAGATATGACAAGCAGGGCACCCGACAACCCTGATCAGAAGCCCGCCGAAACGCCGAACATGCCGAGCACGCCAAACGCGCCACTTTCTACTTTCGCCACTTTCGCTTCGCCCATAGAAGCTTCGCCGAGCTTCCATGAACGATCGCTCTCAACTCGTTTTGTTTGCGCGCTTGTGCCACCCTGTCGATCCAGCCCGGGCTCTACAATGTCTTATGTTTTAGTAGAATTTCTCCTCGACAAGACCCAGTCTGTCGTGAGTTCCGACTATAGCCTCGTTTACATGAAAGCGACTTCAGCGCATCGACTCCACTCGTTCTTCGAACGAAGCCGACGCGGCAACGTTTACATGAATGCGGACTAGAAGGTGGCGCCACGCCGTGTCAAAGCTCGAAGTTGCAGCTGGCAGTTCCGGCACCAGCCGCACCACGTTTTCCGGTTCGTCGCACGTGGAGGCATTTCGACCAGTGTTGCAGTGAACGTGAGACATGTCGCTGTATTGCGGTAAAACGCATGCAGCTTCAGTGAAGAAGTTACGAGACCGGAATTTAAACATCACTGAATAACGTCGGAACAGTTTTAATGTAAGCTAACCGGTGCTTCGGTAACTTCGGCTCACTACATCGGACAAGAGGCGACGCATGTGGCACGCTGCTACAGACGGTTTGCCGTGTCTTCGAAGAGCGCAATCGTACTCCGATCACGACTGACACCGTGAGCCGAATGCTGCGTAGCCTGACCTGATGACAGTGCTGTCTGGATCGCGCGCTGTCGACGCGCTAGCGTCGACAAGTAACTCGTTCAACGCGATAGTCACGATTGCACAGCTGCGTGGCGTCTATTTCGCTAGCGCGTAATCAAGCATTGCAGCATGCGTACGCGTCGTTCAGGTTAATGGCCACGCTCGTGAACCAGTGAGCTGCACTTTAGTTCTCCGGCATGCGTACCAAGACTCCGCACGAGTCTCGCGACGCGAGCGCCAAAGAGCACGGTTGCAGCTTACGGCACACTAGCACGAATGTGCAACTTTAGCCGAACAAATAGTGCGTATTTCGTTCATGGCAGCATGAACATGAACTTGCTTTCAGAGCAGCTACTGATAGTTGGCGATGCATGTCTGCATTCGTGCAAAGTACTCGACAATGCGCATCGTCACTGCTATCACGGCTTACTAGATCGTGGCTTCGCATGGCTGACTGAACGATAGCGACCGCGCGATCGCAAAACGAAGCCGCCGGTAACTTTCGTGCACTCTACTGAGCCACGGTGTCAAGCTCGATATTTACAGTGCAGCAGCTCGGCAGATGCACGGCATTTCGACGCGTTCAGTGAACGTAAAGTTCGTGCCCGCTGTCTTCGGTGCTGTGGAAGAAGTTACGAGACGGAAGAAACATCAGAACCCAAGCGTTTAGTGCTCCAGGCCGGGCCGCCGGGTCACTCTGGACCAGAGGCGACGTGTGTGCGCACGCTTTGAGGACGCCTCCGCGCTTCGCCGCGCCAGACCTCGCCGATCGCGACCGGACCCCGAGTCCGAAAGGCTGCCGACCCATTGCAGTTTGGCTCGGCATCTGGATGCGCTGGTGTGCTTGGTGACAATACTTGGACAACTCGGATACCGCTTGCCCGCCGGAACTTCCCGATGCACTCAACACTGGATACTGTGCTTGTGCGTGCTGTGTGTGTGTTCCGTGCACCGTGTTTGGTGACGACACGCGCCTTGCATTGTCTGTTGCAGTGGGCGGCAGCGCTTCGAGAGTTTAGGTTCTGCGCTCGCGTCGGTCTGCCGGCCGGCGCTCGCCCGGCGGCGACGTTCGCGCTGCGGGCGCACGGATACTGACGCGCCTATCGTTGCCCTGGATGGATACCCACTGACCTCGGCTTTGAATCTTTATATAGTGCGAAGCTGCCGACCCATTGCAGTTTGGCTCGGCATCTGGATGCGCTGGTGTGCTTGGTGACAATACTTGGACAACTCGGATACCGCTTGCCCGCCGGAACTTCCCGATGCACTCAACACTGGATACTGTGCTTGTGCGTGCTGTGTGTGTGTTCCGTGCACCGTGTTTGGTGACGACGCCTGGACGACCGTGTGCGCCGCCGGAATTACCGCTGCGCTCACCACTGGACTCTACAAAAGTATTTCGTGCTATGCCCTTAGCCGTTACAACCGAGAGATCGTCGCAATTTCAGACCCAGTCCGCCTGGGTCTGAAATCGCGACGATCTCTCGGTTGTAACGGCTAAGGGCATAGCACCAAATTCTTTTGTAGAGTCCAGTGGTGAGCGCAGCGGGAATTCCGGCGGTGCACCGCCTGGGTCTAAAATTGGGGCTGGAAATGCGCGGTTTCAGGGTGGATACGAACTGGTGCCCCAATTTTGGGTCTAGGCGGAACCGGCATTTTTCATTCCGGCCTGTATCTGACATTTTCGTACGGGTCCCTTTTACCTGAAAAACGCAAATTTGGAAGGTACATTCCATCAAAGACCACCACATACGTAATTTGGGACATTCCATCAGTGGCAGTCAGACGTCATCTGATGGACCATCAGGGCACGTTCCACCAGGGCTGCTGACTGGCAGTCAGACGTCATCTGATGGACCATCAGGGCACGTTCCACCAGGGCTGCTGACTGGCAGTCAGTGTCCCAAATTACGTATCTTGATGGAATTTTCATAGAGAACACTCGTGCGCCCCCCCCCCTTCCTGTGGCTTCGCGCCGCGACCACCGGGGGCAACTCATGAGCGCAAAGATGCGCTCCGATAAGAAAGCGAACCTAGAAACGCGTCCAAATTGAGCGTTTTTACGGAACGCCATAATATACTGCCCACCGTTGTATCCTTCTAAAAGAGTTGATTTAGTGGTTTTCGATGAGGTTAAGCAAGTTTTAATTTAAACAACAAATAGATTTTCATTAATTAAAAAGTTAATTACCAAATTTTAATTAATTGTGTCGGACTGATCGTTACGACTAGCCACCATACTCTGTCCCTGGCCGCATAACTCACCTGCACAAACCGCATAAGTGTAACTTTCACTTTTTAAACAAAATATGTTAAGTTCAAAAAGACTATATACATATATTTAAAAAATCGTAAGAGCGCAGGCGAGCTGGTGAATATTAACCATGCTGAATTAACCTGAGACTGGGGTAGAGAAGAAATACCATCAAAACGTAGAAGGGACAGAAAAATAGACAGGACGACGTCTCAAACTCAGCGAACGGATTATTTTAGTCCACCTCCTTATATAGTCTCAATCT